>PVHT020000128.1:1952464-2002692 GCA_004024745.2 Catagonus wagneri
ATATGCCACAGGCGTGGCTATAAAAAAGAAAAAAAAAGATTGTTTTCAGCTCTTAGGCTTTTATGTATTTTGTTACACAGCAATGGATAACTGGGACAATGCTCATTATCTTGTCTGGTACCCAGCTCCTCCATCAGATTCCTTATACGCTGTGTTTCCCACTGAGGCCTGAGTAGAGCCTGCAGACAGCAGTGGTCTTTTGCATGAGCCCTGTAGGAGCAAACTGCAGATGGAGATTCTCTGACCCTATCGATTCATCTAGACTGAGCTCTCCTTAGACCTCCTTTATTTCATCAGGAAGGCTGAGTATCCCCCACACGATTTGTTTGTATTTTCAGTATAGCTTCATACATAGGTAACATCAGCTGAGACCTTACTAAGTGCCAGGTATTGTGCTAAGTATTTTATATGCATTATGTCCCTGAATCTTCATAACAAATCCATGACTACTGTCATTACCACTTTACAGTGGGAAGTAAGGTGATCACACGACCCCTGCAGCCTGTTCTGCATATCGGATGCAGAGCTCATGAAGGAGGGCCTGTAGAATATTCATACCTGACCCTGGTGAGATGATGAGTGCTGTCTAGCTCCACATTTGCCCTCTGTGCTGTCCCCCAAGACCTAGGAGCTTGCGATTTCCATTTCCTATGCTCTTTTGATAGCTGGCTTCCTGTTCTGTTCTACCAGTTGGCTGGCTTCCTGTTCTGTTCTGCCATTTGGCTGGCTGGAGACTAGAAGGCAAAGTAAAAGAGAAGCCATGTTTTTTTCTGCCTTTGATGACGCCTCTAGCAATGACCGCATTGCTCATTATTAGGTTCCTGCTCAGGCAGTTTAGTTTCTAAAAGCAGCCTCAGAGGCACAGCAGTTTTCTTTTATTTTCTTTTCATTTTTGGCTGCCCTGTGGAGCTGCCAGGGCAGGGATCAGATCCTAAGCTGTAGCTGCAGCTGCAGCAACACCAGATCCTTAACCCACTGTGCCAGACTGGTTTCGAACCCGTGTCCCAGGGCTCCCAAGATACGGCCTATCACTTTGCGCCACAGTGGGAGCTCCAGCAGTTTTCAACTATGGTTATGACCATTTCCCATTTTCTTCTTCCCGCCTTAGGGCTAATAGTGCCGTCCTGTGATTGCAGATCTTTGGCAGTCCTCATCGCCCTCTTTTCCTTCCTCCAGGCCTTCCAACATGTTTGCTACCAATTCTTCAAATTCAGTCCCTTCTGCTTGAAATACCTAGAGTGATTTCTGAATTTTTCTGGTTGTCTATTGACTAACACATTTGGCTTTACAAAACTTCATGTGATCTGACCTTCGTTTAACTCTCCAACCTCAACTCCAGTCACATTCCCCCTAGATCATTCGCTATACTTTAGTCTCTCTTGTCTCCTTTCTGTTCTTCACATCATTGCAATCCTTTCCTGCCTTGCGGCCTTTGCTCCTGTTGTTCCCTCCCAGTGCTTAGAACTTACCCCCAGCACTTTGCAAAGTGGGTTCCTTCCTGTGCCTCTGGCCTCAGCATCAAGGTCAGTTTTGCAGAGCAGCATTCCTGACTAGGGTACGCCTACCCCATACCCAAGTACTCTTACCACATCACCCTTTTATTGTCTTCACAGCACTTATTACTAACTAAGCTTATCTTGCTGATTTATCCCTTGTCAGTTGTCTACTTGCCACACTAAAAGGAAACTCTGCAAGAGCGGAGAGCTTGTCTATCTTATTTATTAGTATAGCCAGTGCTTGGCACAGAGTTGTACTTCATACATATTTCTGAGTGAATGAATGATGGAATGAAAGATATGCAAGTCTTGTTAAAGCCTGAGATGTGCTCTTGCACTGAGAGGTCTGACACTGGAGGCTCCCCAAGGGAGCGATCTCCCTGCCTCTCTTGAGGCACGATTACCAAGGTTTGTACCTAGTAACAGGGCCCTGGGCTCCACTTAGGTCTCCAGGCAGGCCCCCCTCCTGGGCTGTGGGAGGGGCCCCTGTGGCCCTGCCCCTGTCTTCTGGCATGTCCTAGTCAGCCTGTTTCTTTCCATGCTTCTAGCAGGCTGCAGGGCATTAATGATTAAAGGTGCAAACCTGACCAAGACCAGTATCAATGTGACCACATGCCCACCAGTGGGCAGCTCATTAGTTCCAATAAGCCAGGACCTATTCTGACAAAGCTTTTTCCATCTGAGTACTGCGATCGGTAACTACAAAGAAAACAAACAAGATCATTATAAAATTAATTTTACTGATCATCCCATTCTTATCACATAATAAGAAGCAGAAACTTTCTGTTATGTATACATTTAACCCAAATCATTGCTGTGATAATAAGCTGAATCCAAAAAGAAAGAAATTCATGCTGTAATGCACGCAACTCTAAAAAGCCATTGTTTTTCTTTTATGACATTATGACCAAAATAAATTATGGGACCTTATTCTAAACAAAACAAAACAAAAATGCATTTTACTGCTGCAGTAGAAGAGAGAAGCCAGCAGGATAAAGCCTGAGACTTTCTTTGCAAGGTTGGGTGATCTGTCAGGCCATCTTGTCCATTCTACTGCTTCTGCGGAGAACTCTGTTTTGGCTATAACATCTCCTCATTTGAGAGTATCATCTAGATACAGGCTGGCTGACACAGGCAGAAGAAACCAACAGAAAAACCACAGAAATGTTTATAAGAAAATTAGGAATCCAGGAGTTCCCTTTGTGGCTCAGTGGTTAACGAATCCGACTAAGAACCATGAGGTTGCGGGTTCGATCCCTGGCCTTGCTCAGTGGGTTAAGGATCTGGCGTTGCCGTGAGCTGTGGTATAGGTTGCAGACGCGGCTCGGATCCCGCGTTGCTGTGGCTGTGGCGAAGGCTGGCAGCTACAGCTCCTGTTAGACCCCTAGCCTGGGAACCTCCATATGCCGCGGGTGTGGCTCTAGATAAAAGGCAAAAGGACAAAAAAAAAGAAAATTAGGAATCCAGGAGTTCCTGTTATAGCTCAGCGGGTTAAGAAACTGACTAGTATCTGAGAGGATGCGGGTTCGATCCCTGGCCTTGCTCAATAGGTTGAAGATCCGGCCTTGCCCTGAGCTGTGATGTAGGTCGCAGATGCGGCTTGGATCTGGCGTTGCTGTGGCTGTGGTGTAGGCTGGCGGCTGTAGCTCCGATTGGACCCCTAGCCTGGGAAACTCCATGTGCTGTGGAGGTTTCTAACACTTTCTGTAGAAAGAGTCTTGCCTAAGCAAAGGCTGAGCCCAGTCCACGCAAAAGCCCACACCGCAAGGAAAGCTGCTCGAAAGTCCAGGCTCTTCCTGTGCAAGAAGCATCCTCAGGCTTTCCATGCTGTGGTGGGGAAAGGCCGTATCCAGCTTCCACCAGTGTAGAGGGAGGCAGAGCTCACAGTTTATCTGCAGATGCCATCCCCGAGCCGTTATCACCGTTTCCCCGGCTCTGGCCTCCTCACAGACTGACGGGGAAGCGGAACGATACAGAAGAATTCAGGAACAGAGGCAGCTCAGGGACGTGTGTGTGTGATCTGAAGTTTGCCACCATCTCCAGAGAATTAAAGGAGATCTACAGCTCTGCATGTGCTCTGGTGAGGCCGGGCACTAGGCTAGGGCTGTGATAATGATAATAACAATGCATCAAGTATTACCATTTGGGGAGTGAGGTCTGGACAGGCGTGGGGCTAGGCCCTCTGGAAGCGTCATAGCACCTGGTTCTCAGCGACTCTCTGAGGTTGGTATTATCACCCCCACCTAGCAGATGAAGAAATTGGCTCAGTGAGCAGAAGGGGCTTGCCAGGTGGTTTCTGCTGCAAAGCTGTGGTCTTCCTTCTATGTGGCATTGCCTCTTTGCTAAACCTCCTGGCACCTGATTGCTAGCATGAGAAGAACCTGTGACTAAAAGCAGGTACTGGGACCTGCAATGCTCCGTTGCAGCCAATGAGTCACCAGAGAGGGGAATTTGCCGGCTTGGGAATTTAGCTCTTAAGGAAGCTGCCCCCAGCCCTTCTGCAGCTGGGCTTCAGAGAGAGATACCAAGGCCTGAGTCACTTCCCTGGGAACTCCTTTGCAGAGACTGTCCTTGAGATAAGGACATGCAGAAATCTGAGCTGCACTGCCCAGGGGGCCAATTCCCAGCAGCCTCCACTGGTGATTTGCTTCTGCCTGCTCGGTGCACCATGGCAAGGGTGAGCTCGGAGCAAAGCCCCAGCAGGAACTTTTCCAGATGTGGAGGGGCCTAGCAGATAGAAGCTGCTGGGGTGGGACAGGTAGCACTTCTAGAAGGATCCTGGGGGCAGAGGTCTGGGAAAGGAAGGAGTGGTACTTGTCACCACGAGCATGATTTCTAAGGCCACCTGCTTACCAGAACTGCAACCCAAGATTCTGTCGGCCGGAGATGAGGCTGTATTAGTAGAAGGCCCGCAGTGTGACCGCAGGTAGGAGACCGGCCACTGGCGTGAGCATTTGCCGTGGCTGAGAACTCAGCAGAGATCGGGTGCGGGAGAGTCAGGCGCCGCAGACCCGGTGCTGAGGACACCTGGGAGAGTCAGACCTGGCGTGCTGTGATGGAAGCCTTGAGGGACGTGAACTCCAACCTCCCCGTGGCACGGATGGAGTAACTGAGGCCAGGTAGGGGAAGTGACCTGCTCAGCGTCCCCAGCAGTGAGTGAAAGGGCTGGTGCACCCTCCCATGCTTCTGGAGCTTCATTTGAGAAAGCCCCCACCTCTTCCCTGCTCTAACACTGAAAATAAAGCAGTGAAACCAGGAGGGAGCCGTGCTCATCCTGGCTGCTTTGGGAGGGCCCGTGTGTCTGAGACCATGTGATATCCCCTGAGGATCCCTGGAAAGCCAGGTTGGCATCCTGAGTTGTGTGCACGGGGTTCGTGCTTTGTGCCAATCACGTACCAGCCCACCTCCAAATGCAGAAGGGTGTTTGCGTTTGGGCGCGGCATCTTCGCCTGTGATTTGCCTCTGATGATATCTTGTTTTGCCAACTAAATTAAGACTATGACAGAGAACAGAGACTACCTCTAGCAGTTTAGTTCAATTAAGATTTCACATCAACAAATTAAAATGCATCCTCACCGTCTGCAAAGTAAATCCGCCTGCGTTTAGGAGGAAGCTCTGACATTTGCTGTTCAGGCACCTAGCTGCTGCTAGCTGAATGGGAGTGAGGACCCACGCTTCCTGGGGCTGCTTTTGGGGGTTCTGAGCCAGGGCTTCCCAAGCGTGAGTGTGAGGACCAGGCTGAGCCTTTGATGACGTTTTCACTGGTCCCCTGTCATATCACAAAAACAAGGTCACATTTTCAATTCAAACTAAAGGACAGTTAACAAATAGGTATTTTATTTTGTCAGTCACTCTTCAAAGAGACTGAGGACTCAACAATGAACAAACCAAAATCTCTGTTCTCTTGGAGCTTTTATTCTGTCGGGGAGAGATAGACACTAAATAAGACAAATGAGTGAAATACGCAGTAAGTTAGGGCAATAAGAGCTGTGGAGGAAAATAAAGCCAAGGAAGAGGGTAGGGAGTGCAGAGGGCAGAGGGATTTGTGATTTCCTTTTTTTTTTTCTTTACCATTTTTTTTTGTTTGTTTGTTTTTTATGGCTGCATCTGCAGCATATGGAGGTTCCCAGGCTAGGGGTCAGATTGGAACTACAGCTGCTGGCCTACGCCACAGCCACAGCAACGCCAGATCTGAGCCGCACCCTCAACCTGCAGATACGGTAGGCTTGCGGCAACGCCAGATCCTTAACCCACTGAGCGAGGCCAGGGATTGAATCCGCGTCCTCATGGATCCTAGTCGGGTTTATTACTGCTGAGCCACAACAGGAACTCCCAAAGGGATCTGTGATTTCTCCCTTAGGGTAGTTGGGAAGACCTCCATGAGAAGGTGACAACTGAGCCAAGAGCAGAAAAAGTGAGGGAATGTGCCGTGAGCATGTGAGCCATGGGGCTGGGGGGGCACTCCAGGCAGACGCTACCAAATGTAAAGGCTGATGTAGGGTTGCAGGTGGCGTGTGGATGGAGCTGCGTGAGCAGGAGGGAGAAGAGGAGGAGAAGAGGACAGAGGAGGGGGATTACAGGCCATTGTAGGGCCATCTGATCATTCTCCACCAAGAGTGAACACCAAGTCCGCTCTGTGATGGAGAAGAGAACAGGCAAGCTCTCCCTTAGGTTTTAGCAGGATGGTTGTGGCTGCTGCGTGGAGCACAGCCGGAGGAAGGCTAGCTTGGGAGCAGGGAGACAGTCAGGAGATCACTGTTGTAATGAAGGGAAAACGTGGTGGCCGGAATGATGGTGGAGGAGCAGGTAATATGGGAGACATTGGCTTGAAACCGGTAACATCCTAGGAATCCCAGCATGTAAGGTCAGCATCCCCGTGACGTCTTTGCCAAAGGCCCTTCCATTGGTGGCCCTGGGACCGGCCCCTCAGATCCCTAGTGCAGAAACGGCCCACGGGATGATGCTCCAGAAAATGGACATTTTCCTCTGTGAAATGAGATGAATAATCTTTTCTTTAGAGAGAAAGTAAGTGAAGGCCGTTTCCCCCACTGATGACTGGAATAGAGAACCTGAGAGAAGCAGGCCACGAGGGCGGCTTCTGCGCCCGCAGCCGGATCTCAGGTACTCCCCGGCCCTGACTTCTAGATCCAGGACCTGAGTATTCGTACTCCGAACATGGTCGTTAAACAAAGGAACGAGGGAGGACTCTTTCTCCCATCGTTTAGGTAGGGATTTAAACTTTCTTTTTTTGTCTTTTTAGGGTCGCACCCATGGCATATGGAGAGTCCCAGGTTAGGGACTGAATCGGAGCTGCAGCTGCTGGCCTACGCCACAGCCACACGGGATCTGAGTCACATCTGCAACCTACACCATAGCTAACGGCCACGCTGGATCTTTGACCCACTGAGTGAGGCTAGGGATTGAACCTGTGTCCTCATGGATACTAGTCATATTCATTTCCACTGAGCCACAGTGGGAACTCCTTAAACAGTTTTTAATAACGATTTCTGAAAAAAATTTTACAAACCCATAGGGGAGTTCTCATTGTGGCTCAGTGAGTTAAGAACCGACATAGAATCCATGAGGATGTGGGTTTGATACATGGCCTCGCTCAGTGAGTTAAGTATCCTGTGTTGCCACAAGCTGCAGCGTAGGTTATAAATGTGGCTCGGATCTGGCATTGCTGTGGCTGTGGTGTAGGCCTGCAGCTGCAGCTGCTGCAGCTTCAATTTGACCACTAGCCCGGGAACTTGCTAATGCTGCAGGTGTGGTAGAAAAAAGAAAAAACAAACAAACAAACAAAAAACCCAGAGGGCTGTTTGTGTGTGATGGTGGTAGGTTTGGTTTTTGTTTTGTTTTCTGTGAATATAAAACATTATGAATTATTGGGTGTTCCCATCAGGGTTCATTGGAAACAAATCTGACTAGTATCCATGAAGATGTGGGTTTGATCCTTGGATTGGGTATGATCAGTGGATTGGGTATGCGCATTGCCATGAGCTGTAGTGTAGGTTGCAGATGTGGCTGGGATCCCACATGGCTGCAGCTGTGGCATAGGCCCACAGTTGTAGCTCTGATTCGACCCCTAGCTTGGGAACTTCCATATGCCGCAGGTGTAGCCCTAAAAAGCAAAAAAGAGAAGAAAAATAAAAGAAAAAAAAATAATTATTACAGAGATTAGGTTCTTGCTGCTGAAGGATTTAGGTAACTTTAGGGTTGTTTCTCAGTCTATCTCTTTTCCCCCTCTCCTTTCTCTTCCTCTGTAATCTTGTTGACCATCAGGTAAAGCTGAACAGAATTTTATGCTTTCTACTTCTACTCTTTAAAGTAGATGCATGGAATGTTTTTTATTTTATGTTTTAGAAAAACCCAGTAAGTAAATTAAAATCCTTTTTATTTGTGTAGCTCACCAATGATTTTCCTCTCACTGTATGTCAGCATCCCCACTTTCTGAGCCAAAGAAGTTGATACTCCTTCCTTGTGGGGAGGAAAACAGACCCAACATGGGACTCTGGACCTCACCACTTCAAACTTCTTCACTATTTAACTTGCATGGTAATTTGCATAGATCTACATATGTTATGCAATCAGCCTGCTCTCCTTACATTTAAGCCTAAAATAATTTTGCTTTTATGAGGGTTTTCTTCTCTGCTGCCTTCTTTATTTCTTACTGGTTCTGAGATTTAGATTTTTGTAAAAGGAATTGATGAAAGGCCAAGGGTATAAACACATTCCCAAACAGCCACGGGGGAGAGGGAAACTGGGAAGCAGCATGGTGAGATTGTCTTTGGGATTCATTTATTCTTTCACCAGATGTTTATTGAGCACCTACTATATGCAAGGCTCTGTGCCAGGTACTAGGAATACATAGCGGTGAGGAAGCCGGGTACAGTTCTTATTCACATAAAGCTCAAACTCTCCTGGGGAAGATAGACAATAGACAAATAAGCACATAAATACAGGCATGATTTCTGATACTGATAAGTGCTAAATTGAAAACGTAGTGATTGGAAAACTGGTTTAGATTGGGTTCTTAGAAAGTCTCTCTAGAAAAGAGAAATTTGAGCTGAGGCCTGAATGTTAATAAGGAGGCAACCATGTGAACAGCTTTGAAATGAGGATGAGCTTAGAGGGTTTGAGAATCCACATGCTTTCAGTGGAAAGAAGTTGCCTCAATTCAAAGTGGTGCAAAATGAAGGAATTTGATGACCTCATATAAAGAAGCCTGAGAGCAGAGAGGGTAGGGTTCTAAGGTTGGTTAATTTAGTAAATCAGCATCATCTAAGGCCAGACTATTCCCTTCTTTCTGCTCAGTCACCCTCTTGTGCAACGGTGCTTCTGGATGCCAAGAGGGCTGCCAAAGTTCTGACTTCATCTAATGTCCAAGAGGAGGGCAAGAGGGCAAATCCTTCCCTTTTCAGAACAAGGAAGCCCTTCCCTGACACTGTGCAGATTTCCCTTCATATCTCATAATGTAAAAATTTCATCACATGTGCGTTCCTAAACTGGTCATCAGTAAGGAGAATGGGTGGCTCTGACTGGCTTGGAGGTGGGCAGACGAGCAGTCTGGCTTCTCCTGAACTTCATGGAAGAACCAGTGCTCCCAAGCCTTGACGAAAGCAGGCTTCCTTGTGAGCAAACAAGAGGTGGGGAACGCCTGGCCTGAATTTGGTGCTCAGGAATCTGCTGTAGGGCGGTGTGGCTGGAGCACTGGTTTAAGAGGTTATTCTCCAGATGGAATCGAGGGAATGTGAGTTTGTTTTAGGTTCTTCAAACTTAATCTTTCAGAGCCCAGGAAGTCCCTAAGGCCTTTCCCCATTTTGCACCAGTTTCTCCCTCCAGCTCTCCTTACCCCCTCCCCGCCCCCAGAGCAGCCACTCCACCCACCCACCCCCACCTTGCTCTGGGTGTGGAGTTCCAGAACGGCCTACCAGCTCAAGTATCAGTGATTCTGACACTAGCTGATGACACTGGGTACCTGGCTTCCCCGCCTTAAGCCTTAGTTTTGTTATCTGTAGCAATGACGCAATAACTTTTGTCCAGCTAGCTCTCGAGGGAGGTTGTAAGGATCAAATGAAAGAGTTTCTGCGTGTCCGTTGGAAACTCTAAGTGCCATAGTTGTTATTATTGCTATTGCCTTCATTCGTCTTCAAATGAGAGCCAAAAGGGTTTTATATTTTGAGTGGTCACATCCTCCAGCGCTTGGGAAGGGCCGTTTTAGAAAGCTGCGTACTCCGAGGGCGTAAGGACGGTGGCCCGGGGCTCCCTTTTGCCTTTCGTTTCCCCAGAGCTTTCCTCAGTGCCCCCCAGCCCCCAGCCGTCCTCTGTGCTTTGCATCAGAAATGTCCTTAGAAACAAGCTGGGCTGATGTTCAATACAGTGGAAGCTAAAGATGGCTGAGTTATTATCCTTTTTTCTTGATAGAAAGAGTGGATGTATTTCCATTACTGGCAGAGTGCTTTTGGCTGGTGCGGACAATTAAGCCTTGGAAATGCAGCATCCACTTCACACTGAGGGGAGATGGAGGGATGACTCACCAAACACCCGGGCCCTGGAGGAGCTGAAAACACGACCACTGTACCCAGGAATAAAAATCGTAGGGTCTTTGCGGTACAGAGGAAAAGCAGCCTGGGCGGCCCACAAAGGGTGTGCCCACAGCGGAGGCTGCTGTTGCTGCGGCTGCTGGCAGCAGAGCCGAGAGCCTTGATGCTTCTCCACGTATCTCAGGAGCCTCTGAGCCTCCTCTTCCTTCCTGTCAGTCTCCTGGGAAGGCCCGCAGGGAGGACCTCCAGGTTATGGTAGTAACTTCTAGCAAATGTTGTTGCCTTTTGGGTTCAGATGCTCTTCCTGGTTTTTCTTCATAATCTTTCGATCACCTCCCTCCCCCCTTAAGCCAGACCCTATGTCCAAAGAGACAGAGGCGTCCATCCCATAGCTACAAGATCAATGGAAAGCCGTCCTCTTTGAGATCAATGACAACCCTCCTCCCTCCTTCTCTCCCTTCTTTCTGCCTCTCTTGCAAAGACAAATTAGCAGTTCTAAAGTCTAGCCCCCAGAGGCAGAGGTGAGAGGACTGTTCCTTACCTCTCCTGCCCCAGCCCAAACTGAGGTGCAAATTCCTTTCTTTTTTTTTTTTTTTTGGCTTTTTTATGGCTGTCCCCGCGGCATGTGGAGGTTCCCAGGCTAGGGGTCTAATGGGAGCTGTAGCCGCTGGCCTTCGCCACAGCCACAGCAATGTAGGATCTGAGCTGTGTCTGCAACCTACACCACAGCTCACGCCAATGCCGGATCTTGGACCCACTGAGCGAGGCCAGGGATCGAACCCGCAACCTCATGGTTCCTAGTTGGATTCACTAAATGCTGCACCACGACTGGAACTCCCTGAGTTGCAAATTCTTGAAAGCAATAAATTTGCTGGTAGTGTGGCTTCTCTGGCTGCACATCTACCTCCTTCCTTAAGGACAGCTAGGAGCAGGGGTTGTTTTGCCACCTCCTTTATTTCTGCATCTCCTGAGCTCTTAGATGTTTGATGAATGAATGGATGAACGAACAAAACCACTTCTGTGTTGCTTTATTTCTCATAGCTTTATCTCCTTGCTCTAGTCAACATACATCTTCCTCCATCATAACTTAGAAAGTGGAAATTACTTCAGAGATCAGAGACTGAGTATCATACATTATTACAATTTTTTTTCTTAAACCACTTAAGCCTTCTGTTTACTATTAGAAGGGATCCCAAGTCAGTCATGAACTTTTGTCTGCCTTGAGGGAGTAAGAGGAGAGGGCTGGGGTGGTTGTCCAAGCTTATTATCTTCTCCATTACTCAGACGTGTTCCCCTGAGCTTTTGCATGATTTTATTTTAATGCTGTTATTTGTATTAGGCGAGTCTCCAGCTCAGCCAGGCTAAAAAGGGAGGTGGGGAAAACAGGGAGGAGCTGATGGAAAAATAAATATCCTAAAGGTTCATGATGATCTGACCATGGCTTTAATATGAATCAGATTTGCTCTAAGCTCCTTTCCCACAGTCAGCGTTTCTGCTAGAAATAATTTGTAATTATCAAACTCCAGTTAGGCTAGAAGACTCCTTGCAAAGCACTTTGATATGATTAGGGAAAGGCTTGGAAATATAATTTGCATGGTTCTTGTCCTTCCTGGCAGGAGATAGTCTAAGGGCATATAGGAGCTGGGGACTAGACTTCAGGGTTCCTGGGGTTGCTGCTCAAAGAAGAAGATGCTTTCCTCGAATAATGAGCCTGAAGGATTTCCCATCTCAGCATTTCAAGAATTGTGAGTCAGTGAGTGGCCTGGAGTGGGACAGTGCCAAGTACATGCTGACCAGCAGCTGTGCCCAGCACTTCAGCGTGAAGGTCCTTTGGTAACTGCCCAGCCCCAAGCATTGGTCATCCAAGAGAGTCGTGGTCTTGCTCCTGGCTAAGAACTAGTGATAGTCCCCTCCACCCCTTCCCACATCTTAACCCTTCATCTCTGCAGCAACTCAGCCAGAGCAGGACAAGCATTAAGCAAAAGAACACTGAAAAATACAGATATTGTTGAAAAAAATTAAAGAAAACCTCAATAAATGAAAACACATCCCATGTTTGTTATCCAACCAGGTTCATTTGCTTGACAAGCAGCAAGTAAAATGCTGAGACACTGAGGTTTGCAGCAGAGTAAGGGTTTATGCACAAGGCAGCCAAACGAGGAGATGTCAGAACAAGGCTTGAGTCTGCCTCCTTGAAGGTGAGGGGCCTGGGATATTTATGGGATAAAGGAGCCAAGGGTCTGAGTCGTGGGGAGAGATTATTGGAGACAAGGAAAAGGTGAAGTAGCTGGTGTTGTGCGCAAGTGTATCTGAGTCATATGCTTCTTCATGGGAGCCATGTTCAGAAAATGGCTGTGTTGGAGTTCCCATCGTGGTGCAGCGGAAATGAATCTGACTAGGAACCATGAGGTTGCAGGTTCGATCCCTGGCCTCGCTCGGTGGGTTTAGGACCCGGCGTTGCCGTGAGTTGTGGTGTAGGTTGCAGATGAGGCTCAGATCCTGCGTTTCTGTGGTTGTGGCGTAGGCTGGCAGCTACAGCTCCGATTTGACCGCTAGCTTGGGAACCTCCATATGCCGCGGGTGTGGCCCTAGATAAGGCAAAAAGACAAAAAGAAAAGAAAAGAAAAAAGTGGCTGTGTTAGCTTGAGGGTGCAGTTTGGGGCCTTCTGGTATCCAAATGCCACCCATTAGATACTGGAGTAGTCCCAGTTGAATGATTGGTGGTCTTGACTGTTTTGAACTGGGCAAGACTAACTCCATGTTTCTGAAAAACAGTTTAAGCAGCTGTTACTGTAGTCACCCATACATCAGAAGTGTCATCTACAGGTGGTTAAAAGAGTCTTGTGGTATATGGCCTAGGCTATGTGAGGCTTGAAGGGTATGCAATTTGCAGAAACAATTACTGCAAGCTTCGTAAAGGTAGGTTACAGAATCTTTTTTCTTAAGTTTAAGGGATCTGATGACTGCCCTTGGTTTCATATTCATGGAAGACTCCATACTGTTAAGATGGCAATATTCTCTAAATTAGTTCATAGATTCAGCTCAATTCCTATCAAAATCCCAGCTGCTTCACAATAAGAAGAAAGCTAAACAAACTGAAAATCAGCAACTTTTCTTAGATTCATCAGAAACTGAGGTCACAGGACAAATTGCCACCCTGAAAACTAAAGAGATAGGTGAATGTGGAGAATGCAGACCAGTTTACCTGAAGAAGCTGCTGGAACAGGAAGCAGTGAGACTGAGCACTGGTAGATATTACAGTGTAGATGAACCTTGAAAATATTATGCAAAGTGAGAGAAGCCAGTCACAAAAGACCATGCATTATATGATTCCCTAGATATGAATATCTACAACAGGCAAGTCCATAGAGACAGAAAATAGATTAGTCGTGGTCAGGCTGAGGTGAGTGAGAAATGAGGAGAGACTGCTAATGGACACAGGGTTTCTTTCTGGGATGATGAAAATGTTCCTTCGTTAGTTTGTGCTGATGGCTGTACAACTTTGTAAATATATTTTTAAAATACTGAGTTGTTTGTTTTAAAACAGTGAGTATTAATCTTTGTGAATCATATCTCAATTAAAAAACAAAGGTTAGGGAGTTCTCGTTGTGGCTCAGCAGTAACAAATCCAGCTATTATCCATGAGGACTCGGGTTCGATCCCTGGCCTCCATCAGTGGGTTAAGGATCTGGCATTGCCATGAGCTGTGGTTTAGGTCACAGACATGGCTCAGATCCTGTGTGGCTGTGGCTGTGGTGTAGGCCGGCCGCTGCAGCTCCAACTCCACCCTAGCCTGGGAACTTCCACATGCCTTGGATGTGACCCTAAAAAAAAAAAAAGTTAACCAAAAATGATTTGGGATGGGAAGTCAGAATTTCCTTTTAGATTCAGTCTGCAAACCATTTTCAGGAAGCAGAGCTCCCAGCTGCCTACAAGGCCTTCCCCTGTGCTTTGCTGCTTTGATAAGAGGGCTTCTGGGATATGAAAGGAAAGAGAGTAAAGAAGGGGCCTGGAGAAAGGGGGCTGGGACTGGGAAATGCTTCAAATGAAGCTCCAGAGCCTTGTGATTGTAGCCCACTGTTCCACAGGAGGCTGCCTCCTCAAGGAAGTCTCCCTGGTTTCTCCTTTCCCTAAAGCATTTCATCCGACATAGAGCGTTTTAACCCACTAGATCACTTACTGCCTTGTTGCCTTGCAGGCCAACTGTCAGTTCCACAGGAAGCTGTTTTTATTTGCTCCTGATGTGTGTCCCCTCCACAATGACACCACCACCTCTCCTAGGGCAGGACCCCTGTCCTGGTCTCACAGGCCCATAATGTAGAAGAGAACTCTGGACCTCACTTGGCCCTCGCTTCCTAATTTAAATGTGGTCCAATATCAGCTCTAAGGTTTACCCGAGTCTGCCTGCCTCCTCGGGTCCTCTCTCCCTCCCGCTCAGCCAGGGGGACCCACTTCGTGCTACTTCCCACCCTCAAGCACAGCAGGAAGCCCCACGTCCTGGACTCCGTGTCTTTGGACTTTCTGGATAGGCAGTAGCGTGCAGTGTTTAGGAATGGCTTTGGAGGGGTCCCCACTGTGACCCAGCGGGTTAAGAATCCGACACAGTGTCTGTGAGGACGCGGGTTTGAGCACGGGCTTCGCTCAGTGGGTTACGGATCCAGCATTGCTGCGAGCTGCGGTGGGGGTCACAGAGGCAGCTTAGATCTGACGCGGCTGTGGCTGTGGTGTAGGCCTCAGCCGCAGCTCTGACTCAGCCCCTAGCCCAGGAACTTGCATACGCCACAGGTGTGGCTGTAAAAAGAGAAAGAGGGAATGGCTTTGGAACCTGGGGACTTGGGCTTACATCCCAGCTCTACCGCTATTGCTGGTGAGATCTTGGATGAGTTATTTAACTTCTCTGTGGCTTAGTTTCCTCGTATATAAAATAAGACTAGTCCAATCTCCTCCTTCACAGCATTAAATGAGTTACTAGTTACTATAAAGCACTTACAACTATATCTGCCTTTCCATAAATGCTATAAAAATATTTGCTCTTATTCTTATTACCTATTTCTGCTGATTTATTTATTTATTTATTTTTAAATAGGGCCACAGGCACTGCATATAGAAGTTCCCAGGCTAGGGGTCGAATTGTAGCTACAGCTGCCGGCCTATACCACAGCCCACAGCGATGTGGGATCCCTGACGGATTTAGCGAGGCCAGAGATTGAACCTGCATCCTCCTGGATACTAGTCAGATTCGTTTCTGCTGTGCCACAATGAGAACTCCTCTGCTGAACTCTTTTTTTTTTTTTTTTAATTTTAGGAAATTTTTTCCATTATAGCTGTTTAACAGATTTCTGTCAATTTTCCAACTGCACAGCGGGGTGACCCGGTTACACATACATATATGGATTCATCACCAGTGATTAGACATAGTTCCTGGTGCTATACAGCCAGATCTCCTTGCTTTTCCGTCCTAAAGGCAATAGTCTACAAGTGTTAATCCCAGACTCCCATACCATCCCACTCCGTCCCTCACCCTCTTGGCAACTATTAGTCTGTTCTCCAAGTCTGTGATTTTCTTTTCTGTAGAAAGGTTCATTTGTGCAGTATATTAGATTCCAGATATAAGTGATATCATACGGTATTTTTCTTTCTCCTTCTGACTTACTTCACTCAGTTTGATGGTCTCTAATTCATCCATGCTGCTGCAAATGGCATTATTTTATTCTTTTTTATGGCTGAGTAGTATTCCATCGTGCATATATACCACATCTTCTTTGCTGAACTCTTGACCCGCTCTGTGCCTCATGCCTTTCTCCTCGCATGCTGCCAATATCCTTCGCTCTCCAGAGCACCTCCGATTCAAGGCTGTGTGTGGCCGACTTTGACTAAAAACTTGAGGGAAACAGAAGGTGCCACATAGCACACAGCTCAGCCAACAACTTAAAATTGTGTCTTGGGCATCATTTTTCTTTAAAGTCCCTTGATCATCCCTGCCACCAGGCATCTCTCAGCCACCATCCAACGTTTCTTCTCTAATGCCAGCTTGCCTGCCTTGCTCTGCACACTCAACCTGCAACACCTTCTCACATCTCCTCTCTCCTTTCTGCAGCCCCTCGCCCTGGAAACTCAAACTTTCTTGGTGGACTTGTCCTCTCACTAAGCCCAGCCGTAGCCATCTAAGCGCCGCTGAGGGGAGCACGGGGGTGGCAGGGAGAATACCCTCTCCATCTGGAGAGGCCTTGGAGTTGGTGTCCTAATAAGGAAGGCTCTCACTACTAGGGCTTTTAAGGAGGCCCAGCAGGGGCCAGGGACACCCCCAAGGTTCCCTGAATCAGGAGAAGTTCATACCTCCCCAGGAAAGCCTGGCATGCCCAGGAAAAGCACCCGCCACACAAAGGACTAGCCAGAGAGCAGCGGAGTAAAATGGCCTTCCTCATGCCCCTTGCCTTGCTTGTCATTTGTTACCAGGCCTGAACGATCAGGGAGTTACTGTTTTCGAGGGAGGGTCGGAGGTGATATTTTAGCCCATTAAGGCCTCGGCTTCCCGAGGCCTGATTTTCCTCTGCATTTCCAGCTGCCAGGGACAGCAGGACTTCAGCCCAAGATGATTTATGTTAATTTTTTCCCTTTCTGGTCCATTAACTTTTGTGATGTTAATACATCTTCCTCCGGCCTCCTCACCGCGCTGCTGCAGGGCTGCAGGCCTGTGCAGGGGCTGCCTGCTGGCACAGCCTCCCAGGCCCTGCGCCGTCCTCCTCTGCCCGGGGCTGTTGCTGGGGGCTGGGCTGGCTCACAAGGGAGCTGACGGTTCCCTGAAGTGGGATTCCTGGAAGCTCCGGGAGGGGGACCTTCCCCACCCTGTTCCAAGCCTAAGCTGACACGATGCTAACGGGGGAGCTCGTGATAGTGGTGCGGAAAGACGTTACGGGGCCCGGGTTCTTGTTCACGCGGTCGAACTCTGCGAACACACAGGCAGCAAGCAAGCAAGTTCTTATTACAGGAAAGCAAACAGCTCCCAGGGCTGCTGGGAGAGGGGAGAAGAGCCCCCCATCTCTATTGTCCTATAGGGGCTTTTATCCCTTAAAGATGAGGGGCTACCGATGTGGGGTCCAAAGACGCGGTTTTCTCCCATTGGCCCTGTCCAGTGACCCCTGTCAGTCCTCGTCCAGTACGGGTTTTAGGGGTGGAAATGTCCCGCAAGTTCTACGATTTCTTTGTCCTTCTCTTTCCTAAGATTGAGTCGCCCCTTTCTTTGTGATCAGTTGAGGAGTGGGTTAGAGAGCACGGTCCAGTGGGGGAAGGCATGCTGCCTGTAGTAAACAAGGTCTGTGGCGGTGTTATTCCCTGGAGCCCTTAAACCACAGATGTTAATCAGTAGCCATATCAAAGAAAATCCGACTAGGAACCATGAGGTTGTGGGTTCGATCCCTGGCCTTGCTCAGTGGGTTAAGGATCTGGTGTTGCCGTGAGCTGTGGTGTAGGTCGCAGATGCGGCTTGGATCTGGTATTGTTGTGGCTGTGGCTGTGGTGTAGGCTGGCGGCTACAGCTCTGATTAGACCCCTAGCCTGGGAACCTCTTGCCGTGGGTGCAGCCCTAAAAAGACAAAATAAAAAACAAAAAACCCCTCAGAGCTTGTAAGAAAAATGGGATTGGAGGCACGACAATGGAAACTTCATCAGTGACACATTAAAAAAGGATAGGAACCTGATTAAAAAAAAGATAGCATAGCTTTACAGGTGTTAAATGGTTACGAAAAATACTGTAGTAAATAGGGCCCTTTGACCTGAAAGAAACCCACAGTTTGCTTGTGGAAGTGGATGTCAGCAAAGCTCGTGAGTGACTGGGAAGTGGTGGAAGGAGGGTTATGGGGAATTTGATGGAAAGTTGCAGCTGCAGGTGTGGATGCTAACATATGTGGTGTTTTGTGTGTTTGTGTATTTCTGTGTGGGTGCATTTTTCTGCGCTGACCAAGTGTTTCTTGTGGATGAGGCTGAACAGAAGCAAATGTGAAATTTACGTTTTTGCCCACATTGTTTCCTAATATATCAATCAGTTTGGAACAAATTCAGAACAAGCCTTATAGGAGTTCCCTGGTGGCCTAGTGGTTAAGGAGCCAGCATAGTCCCAGCTGTGGCTCTGGTGGCATCCCTGGCCCTGGAAATGTCCCCATGCCCACATGTCCTCTTCCCCCACAGTCACTCTCTGCTCTGTATTTGTTTTTTTTTGTTGTCCTTTGTTTGTTTGTTTGTTTGTTGTCTTTTTGTCTCTTTAGGGCCATACCCACGGCTTATGGAAGTTCCCAGGCTAGGGGCTGAGTTGCAGCTGTGGCCCCCAGCCCACGCCACAGTCATAGCAGCACACGATCCGAACCTCATCTGTGACCTACACCACAGCTCATGGCAACGCCGGATCCTTAACCCACTGAGCGAGGCTGGGGATCGAACACAAAACCTCAGGGATGCTAGTCGGGCTTGTTAACTGCTGAGCCATGATGGGACTCCTGCTCTGTATTCTTTACAGCACTTGTCACGGGCCGATGTTCTCTTGTACGTTTATGTGGGTTTTGTCTGCATCTCCCTCCCTCACTCCATGAAGACCAAGACTTGGTGAGTTGTTCACTGCTCTATCCCCTTTCAGTTAGAACCCTGCCTGGTGCACAGGAGAGGCTTGTGAATGTTTGTTTATTGACTGAATGCCTGCCTGTTTTCTGTTGTGCAAATATCACAGAGGCAAAGAATAACGAAGTACTTGGCCACATTTTTGGAATGGAGAAGAGGGGGAAAAAAAGAGGAAAAATGAATTAATGTCTTAAAAATAGCCCTGTTACGAATGTATTTTATGAATTTGCTGTGTGTATGCTGTCTTATGCTTCTATAAGGTTTGTTTTGTTTTGGTTTTTGCCTTATAGGAGTTCTCTTGGGGAGTTCCTGTTTTGGCTCAGTGGTTAACGAATCCGACTAGGAACCATGATGTTGCAGGTTCGATCCCTGGCCTCACTCAGTGGGTTAAGGATCTGGCGTTGCTGTGAGCTGTGGTCTCGGTTGCAGACACGGCTCGGATCCAGTGTTGCTGTGGCTGTGGCTGTGGCGTAGGCCGGCGGCTACAGCTCCGATTCGACCCCTAGCCTGGGAACCTCCATATGCTGCGGGTGCGGCCCTAGAAAAGACAAAAGGACTCTTGTGGCACAGTGGGCTAAGGATCTGGCATTGTCACTGCAGCGACTCAGGTTGCTGGTGTGGCACAGGTTTGATCCCTAGCTTGGGAACTTTCACATGCCACAGGCATGGCCAAAAAAGAAGAAGAAAGGCTTACTGTAAATCAGTGCTGTCCAAAAGCTCTTTCTTGGAATTCCCGTTGTGGCTCAGTGGGTTATGAACCCGATTAGTATCCATGAGGATACGGGTTCAATCCCTGGGCTCACTCAGTGGGTTAAGGATCCAGTGTTGCAATGAGCTGTGGTGTAGGTCACAGACATAGCTCGGATCTGGTGTAGCTGTGGCTGTGGCGTAGGCCGGCAGCTGTAGCTCTGATTTGACCCCTAGCCTGGGAACCTCCGTATGCTGCAGGTGCAGCCCTAAAAAGAAAAAAAAAAAAAAAAAAACGGGAGTGAGCAATGAAGCAGGAGGACAATAGTCCAAAGAAGAGGTGAGGGGCACATGGACTGAGGTGGGATAAAGGTGGTGAACAAGTGGTTATATTTTCATTCTGGATGTATTTTGAAGGTAGAGGCAACAGGCTGATGGAGTAAATATCACAGAGTGTAAGAGAAAGAAAGGAATTGAAAATGATTCTTGAGTTTTTGGCTTGCAGCTGAATGAACAGTGGTTTCCTTTCCTGCTGTGGGAAATAATGCGGAATGAGGAGAAAGTTCCCATTTTGTGTTGTTTTGTTTTGTCCCTCAAATCTAAGTTCATCGATGAGGATGTTCTCGAGTCCTAGAGTGGGTGGGAGGGAGGAAGGTGCCCCGGAGGGCGGCCAGATGGGAAGAAATCCAAAGTCAGGAGTCTTCCAGGAGTTGCCGTCATGGCTCAGTGGAAATATATCTCACTAGTGTCCATGAGGACATAGGTTCAATCCCTGGCCTCGATCAGTGGGTCAGGGATCCGGTGTTGCCTTAAGCTATGGTGTAGGTCACAAATGCAGCTCAGATCCGGCATTGCTGTGGCTGTGATGTAGGCCGGCCGCCGCAGCTCCTATTCAGCCCCTAGCCTAGGAACCTCCATATGCCATGGGTGTGGCCCTAAAAAAAAAGAAAATCTTCCAAGCTGTGCAGACCTGAACCCTATTCCTTGCAGAGCAAGGAATCTCTGAGGGAATGCACTGGAGCGGCTCAACCCCCAAGAACCCTCTGCCCCATGTCTGGCCCCAAAGCTGCAGTTTCCTGATGGGATCCGTGGCCGGGAAGGTGGATGTGTCGGTGGTGGGCTGGGTGGCTGACACGTGGAATTTTCCTGATCCCGCCTGAGACGCTGAGCTTCGTGCGGGTGGGCAGAACGGCCGGATATCAGTGTGCTGCCAGCCTCGGGAGGTGGGTGTTTGGAGTCATCAATATCTGCATTTAAAGATGGGGGTGTGCAGGTCCCGGAGAAGCATCGTGGACGAGCTGCTGTTTAGGCTTGGCCGTGAGGGAGCCTGGGCGGATCAGAAGGCAGAGGTAGGGTTGCAGGGCGCTTCTACAGCCTAGACTCTAGATTCTGAGTCCAGCTCTCAGTCAACGTTTAGTTTCTTCTGGGGCCTTCTTAAGGGGTATACAAGATCCTTTCCTTCAGGTCATTCTATAAACATGTTAGGAATAACTCTTAAGCTTTTCTTCTTTCATTTTGAGGAGGGCGGGGATCACACACTGGGATGTCTGTGCCAAGACAAGGATAAACCTCTCGAGTCGTAGGGGACACCAAGGCTGTGGAGTAAACAAATCTGGGTTTGAATCCCAGGTCCCGTCCCACGCTGGCTGTGTGATTTGGGGGCAGTTAATCTCTCAGTGAATTGCTTTTTTCTGAGCCTCAGCTTATTCATTCATAAAATGGGAGCTCCTCGGTCCGAATGAATGATGTGTGTGTAATATTGTGCACGGCACCTGACACATAACGAGAGCTCAGTAACTGCTAATTTCCCCTTCCTGTCGAATTGCCCAGAGTCGGTCCTCGCACCGTTAGCCCCAGAACTCTCTTGTGGTGTTTGGCCCAGCGCCTCCTGCTTGACATGGGCTCTCCGTGGCTTGCTCAGATCGCGTCAGGGCTTTTTCTTCCCCGCATTAATTCCGAGCGCCTCTTGTTATTACAGCAAAATTCTCTCACTGCCCAGTACCTTGTGATCTGAAAAAGCAGCTGTAGATAGTAGGTGTGCTCCCTGAGACGCAGCACCGTGTGGCATTTCGCTCGTTAAAGGTTAATGGCCAGGGCCGTACCTTTGGAAATCTCGACCTACAGCGCTCGCCAGAAATTATGCAGGAAAGTGGGGCTGAGAGGCTTCGGGGAGGGTGCCGTGGAAGGCCTGTGGAGTGAGATTGTGAACCGTATGGGGAGAATGGGCATTCTGGAAAAAAACGATGGGCCGTGGAAGCCCCCAGGCATGAGAGGTAGCAGGACTAGGTGGCTTCCATCTGGCCCCCTCCTGACCTGTCCAGGCCCCCTTATTGCCTGTCCCTCGCTGGAGAATTCCTGAGAGGACTTGCAGTGATAATTGGGTGCCTGATCATGCTTCAGCTGCAATTTATTTAAAGCAACAATAGGGCTCCTGCCTTTTACAACATATCGCCAGTACTTGAACCTGTGAGGCCCGATTTTTTTTTTTGTCTTGATGAAAAAGTAGTTATATTTCACACTTATTACAGCACCTGGCACCTGCCGCCCTCCAGAGTCTTCATAAAATGAATGAAATGAGACCCTCAGCACCGTGGTAAACAGGGAGAGAGAGGAGAAAGCAGGCACCCCGGCCCCTTGCTGTAGAGACGAAGGGTCAAACCTGCCTCACCTCCACCTCACAAGTAGATCTAGATTTTTTTTTTGTCTTTTTGCCTTTTTCTAGGGCTGCACCTGCAGCATATGGAGGTTCCCAGGCTAGGGGTCTAATCGGAGCTACAACTGCCGACCTATACCACAGCCACAGCAACACGGGATCTGAGCCAGGTCTGTGACCTACACCACAGCTCACAGCAACGCCGGATCCTTAACCCACTGATCGGGGCCAGGGATCGAACCTACAACATCATGGTTCCTAGTCGGATTCGTTAACCACTGAGTCACGATGGGAACTCCAGATCTAGATTTTTTTAAGGCCAGTCCTCAAAGGGCTTTTGATTGATCCTCAAAAAGGTCCAGCTCAGAGCATCCACGGAGGTCAGGATCTTCCCAAAAAATAGGTGAGTCAGGCCCCAGCACCCAGCTGTGACCTGTGTGGAGAGGGTCTTCCAGACCCCAGAACCCGTCTCCAGGTTTTCATGCACAGCATCAGACAATAACCAGTCAGAGAAACTGGATTAATCTTCGCAAGATGTCGCCAGAGGTGGAGGTGTGTGGGCCTGTCTGCCCTTAAGATGGAAAGGTGAAGGCAGGATTGAGGAAAATTATAACCATATGATTCTCCCCAGCCCTACAATCCAGCTGTCCTTTTATCTCATCCCTAATTGGGTCCCTCTTACAAAAACAGTGGGCTTTGTAGTCCGAGATCGGAGTTCAAATCATCCTTCTACCACTTACTAGCCTTAAAACATAATTTCTCCAAGTCTCAGCTTTCACATCTGCACAACAGGACTAATAATACTGCTATGGTTATCTATTGCTGTATAACAAACAATCCCACACTTAGTGGCATTAAAAACAACTAATGTGATGGAGTTCCCTTGTGGCTCGGTGGGTTAAGAAGTGGCTCAGAGTGGTCACTGCAGCATCTCAGGTGGTTACTATGGCATGGGTTTAATCCCCGGCCCGGGAACTTCCGCATGTCAAGTGTGTGGCAAAAAAAAAACAAAAAACAAAAATCAAACAACAAATTTGTCATGCTCACTGATTCTGTTAGTAATTTAGACAAGGCACAGTGGAGATGGATTGTTTCCTCTTCTTGATGTCTAGGGCTTGAGCTGGGATAACGTGAAACTGGCCTCAGTTGGGACTGTTGACCAGAGTATCTGTCCATGGCCTCTTCACATAGCTGGGGGCTTCCTCACAGCTTTTTGGCCTCTGAGACTTCTTTTACAATGACTCCAGGTTCCAAGAGTGAGTATCCCAGCCAACAAGGCAGGAACTTCATGACCTTTTAAAATGTAGCTGTGGAATTCCCATAGCATCATTTACACCATACTCTATAGTCAAAGGAGTTGCCAGCCTGCTCAAAATCGAGGGGCAAGAACATAGAATTGGAAGCCATGCTTTAAAACTGCTACCAATTCTTCCCTTACTTGGTTCCTGTGAGGAAGGAAATAACAACCCCCTACATAGTAGGGGCTGAATAAATAATATTCTCTAGTCGCCCTGCCTCCTTTAGGCCTTTCAGAACAATTTGCATTCACTGCAGGGGAGATACAACCAAAGTCACCAAAATAACTAAAACTGCTTCTCTTTTTTCTGTCTTATGTCCCACTCTGGATTATCACAAAATCTGGAGAAATGGTCCCTCGATGCCACATCTTAGGTTGGTGACCTGGGGCAGGTAGGTGGTTTAATGTCCCTTGGGAATTTTCAGTGCTACTTCTTAGGATAGAAAATCAAAACAAAGGAGTTCCCGTTGTGGCGCAGTGGAAATGAATCTGACTAGGAACCATGATGTTGCGGGTTTGATCTCTGGCCTTGCTCAGTGGGTTAAGGATCCGGCGTTGCTGTGAGCTGTGGTGTAGGTTGTAGACGTGGCTCGAATTTGGCGTTGCTGTGACTCTGGTGTAGGCTGGCAGCTGTAGCTCCGATTAGACCCCTAGCCTGGGAACCTCCATATGCCACAGGTATGGCCCTAAAACAAAACAAAACAAAAAAGACAAAAAAAAAAAGAAAATCAAAACAAAAAGGGGAAAACCAAGACCAGAGCCTGAACCCTCCAATGACAGAGAATCTTGCCCTGTGATTCAGTTAGAAGCATGTCCAAGCCCTGCACTACAGCTTTAGGAGAGGCCTGCATTTGACTATATTTCCTTCACGCCCTTTGAGGAAACCACCTGGGCGTGTTTGCATATCTCTGATGGAAAGAGCAGTCCAGGGAGGCAGAGGGACTGAATCAGAGGAGGGCAAGGAAGCTGCCAGGTTTGGAGTCCACTCAGAAAACACAAATTCCAGATTTAAAATCCAACTGCAACGTTTTGAGGTCCAAGTTTCATTTACTCTTGGCAAGCCCATTTCTTTTGTTCATAGAAGGAGTAGAAGCTTTAAGGGGCTCAAAGAGAGACCCCTCTCACACCAAAGCCCTTTCACGAGGCCACGGTAAAGAAGCGAGTGTAAATGAGTCAGGAACCTATAGCTTCTTTTTTCCCTTGAATTGCATGTGGGAACATAAATGAACATGAATAAAGGAACTGCTAAGGGAAGGGAAAGAAAAGTGTGTAGGGTTTTAGACAACTTTGGGGCTTTGAAAGCTCCTTGGGAGTCATGAGATGCCTTCCACAGAGCCCAGGTAGAGATGCTGGTGAGCAGGTGGACAATGAGAACCATATGCGACGAGCCCCAGATATCAACGGGAAGGCGGTAGGGTGAAAGACAGTATATTAATCTATTGCCGTGTAACAGAGTACCCCCAAAAGGCTTTTTAGGGCTACACCAGCCACATATGGAGGTTCCCAGACTAGGGACGCCTATGCAACAGTCACAGCAACTCAGGATCTGAGCCACGTCTGCGACCTGCACCAAAGCTTACGCACAGCTTACGGCAATGCTGGATCCCCGACCCACTGAGGAAGGCCAGGCACCAAGCCCTCATCCTCATGTAAACTCGTCAGATTCATTTCCACTGCGCCGTGTGGGATCTCCCATCATGGCTTTTGAAATAAGCATTTATTATCTCCCACAGTTTCTGAGGGATAAAAATCGGGGAAGAGCTTAGCGAGGAGGGAGCAGATCCAAGAGCCACAGTCATCGGAACGCTTGACTGAGGCTGGGGAATCTACTCAGATGTGTCGCGGATGTGGCTGCTTGCTGGCGGTCGCATTTTCTCCCAGAGATGCTTATGATATGGCAGTGGAATCTCAGAGCGAATGCTATGTGTGGGAGAAAAAAAAGACCCGAGACCGAAGCTGAAGTGTCTTTTATAACCTAATCTCAGTAGTGATATTACTATTACTCGGCCATATTCTCTTGGTCACAGAGACTGACTCTGGCATCGTGTGGGAAGAAGCCACACCAGGCTTGAATACCAGGAGGCAGGAAGTGTTGGAGGCTGGATCCGGATGGGAGACACAGAGATTAGGAAGGACGATGGGTCTGGGCTCCTCCCGGCATGCGTTTTGGTTCCAAGAAGGGCGGTCTTGCTATAGCCTCCACTCCATCTCTCTCTCCTCCACGCCTAATGAGGCTGGAGGCTGCGTGCCCGCGCCTGACTTATTCACCGTTCTCCCCCGGGGCCTGGCCCATGCTTGGCATATAGTAAAGCCCTTGGTAAATGTTTGTTGACTAATGAGATGCACAGGACAAGACAGAAGTTGATTAGGGAAAGAACGGTAAATGGGATTAAAGCGTCGAATTCCAGGCTCAGGAGCTCAGAGGGACCTTTCCGGGCCACAGGGACGAGAGTAAGGAGAGTAGGGGGCTTTGTGCCGCCTTGGCTAGCTGCTGGAGGGGGAGGGAGGGTAGCTGTTTAGTTCCGGGGAATAGAAACCCACTCAAAGCCGCCCAGGTTATAAGGTGTGGATTGGAAGGCGACAGCAGTGTGTAGCGGATATTGCTATCGTCCTGCTCAAGGCCGCAGGGCTCACTCTCCACGCCAGGGCCGGCTTGCCACAGACACGTGGGACCCAGCCTGAGGGCTTCGTCCTGGCCACGGAGCACACCTGGCCTGGCACAGGGAAAGCGGAAGCGCCAGGGGCTTAATGGCTCAGCTCCCAGTGAGGGGAGTGTGTGTGCAGCCCAGCTCCCCCTCAGCGGGGTACCCCTCAGGCCCCGCCACGTTGTCTTCCAGAGTTCCCAGCACATTTGAGTCCCAGATGTCCAGGTAGAAACTTATCACCTTGTAGCACACCCTTCAGTGGCCTCCTTCCCTTCTTTGTCTCACTTCCTCACTTCCCCGCCAGTGTCTCCTGGAATCACCTCCCATTTAACCTGCTGGCACCTGAATCTCTGTTGCCAGGGCCTGTTTTGTGGGAACCCAAGACATCTCACACAACGCAAGCGTAGATGTCCGTCTTTAGGTCTTGCTTGGAAGAGACAGAAGCTGCTTTTCCGAAGCCTGGAGTCAGAGGGACGCGTCTGAAGATGCTATTCCCTCTCGCGCTCCAGCTCTGGCAGTGATGATGCTAACACTCATACCCCTTTTCTTCAACAAGTTCTCTTGCTCAGTCTTTTCGAAACCTGCTTTCTGATGGCCTAGTTTGGAATATGCCACAGTCCTTGCTCTCTCACATGTGCCCCTGAACTCATCTGAAAGAGCTTCGTGAACTTCATAGTACTGAGCAAATGGAACAAGCGGGGGGAGAGGGAGAAGAGGAGGAGGAGGAAGACGAACAGAGGAGGTCTAGAAAGTAGAACCTGGAATGCCGAGCCGGACACAAAAGGCGAGGCCAGGGCGAAGGCGGGCAGGTTACCGAAGGGGCCAGAGCCTGGGCGCTAAAATTTGCCAGAAGCCAGTGTTGAAACGGAGCCTGTGCTGTAACTGGCCTCTGCTTGCGGCCGGTTCTTCTATCTTCCTTGACCTCGTCGTAAGTGACCCCTGCCCCGGCTGGCACGTGGCAGGCTGGAGCTGGATGCTGGGCGCCTCGCAGCTGTGCTGGGTAACGCTGCGAGGCATTTCTTCTTTCCTCTTTCTCTTCCGTGTCCTTTTCACGGGCAACGAGGGTGACTTCGAGGCCCTGCAGAGCAGAGGCGTGCGCTCTCTGGGGTGTGTGGCACTCAGAACCCCCCCGGAGCTGGCTGCAGACCCCCAGGCGCATAGGACTGACTTTCTTTAAGGCTGGAATCCTGGGGTTGGGGCAGGGGTGAGAGTGGGGCTTGAAGAGTCGGGGGTGGGGTGGGGACAGGCCTTGGGTCAAGGGTCAACAAGGCCAAACCAGGCCTCTGGTCTTTGAGGAGAGAGAATGCAAGGACTGGAAATGCAATGAACAAAAGAGGCAGGTGGCTGCGAATGGAAGCTGCCTTCGCCCTCCCGGGAGGAGCCTTTGTGCTTCATGGTTTCCTGGAATCCTGCTGCCAGTGGCGCTGGACCCTGGGAAAAAGGCTGGATCTGGGAGGCAGGAGATAGGGGAAGCAAGCCTGGCGAGGGAGAGGTAAAGGGCTCAAGCTACGGAATAAGACAAAGAAACCGGTTTGGGTGGGAAAAGAGTCTGTGCTGTGCTCATTTATCCACGCGTCTTTTCTTTGGTGCATTCATCCGCCTGCAGGCGGGCGTTTCTTACTCCAGGGGCTGAGCACCCAGGCACCAGGCTTCCTGACTTGCCTGTCAGGTTGCTGCCCTTAAGGAGAGTTCACTGACTGTGGTGAAACCCATCTTTTCTGTTCTCTGACGAGCAAACTCTAATTGTTCAGGCAGAGGTGAATTCCGACCGCTGCCTGCGGCGGGGATGTGATTACAGAGGGGGGAGGCTGGCGGGACCCAGGAGCCTCCTCGCTTTCCGCCCACCCCCCACGGTCCCCGGAACCCGAGAGAGGGGTATCTTTTGAAGCCTGTCCCTTTGACTTGGGCAGCCTGCCTTCTCGCCTCGGTGGTTCCTCGCCCCAGCTCCACTGCAGCCCGGAGAACGGGAGGGACTTGCAGAATGGCAGTCTTCCTGTCTCCCATGCTTTCTCTTCTAGTATTTACTGAACATCTACCAAGAGGCGGCTGTTCCACCGGCTGCCTGTCTTAAGCTGTCAAGGGGAAAGCGCACTTGCAAACCAGAAGCATTCTGCTCTCACTCCTCTCTCTCTGGCCACGGGGAGCTAGGCAGAGATGTTTTCCTCCCTCTCTCTTTTTCCCTGTCTCAGCTTGTTTCTCTGAGGTCTCAGAAACTGGCCTTTGGCTCCCTCCTCGGGGACAATCCACTACAGCCCTTTCCCCACTTTCTCCGGCCCCTACAGGCCTGAGACCGAGGTGCCATGAGCCGTGCTGTCTGTGTCAGTCCCATTAGCTTTTGGGTCGCTTTAGGGCCTCTGGGGCTAGCACACTTTCATGACCCCCACGGAAGACCGAAGCCACTCTAGTCTTCTGGATGCCAAAGGTTCCCTCCCATGTGGCTTCTGCATCGATAACTTAGCCCTGGATTTTTTTTTTTGTGTGTGTGTGTGTGTGGTTTTTTTTGGTTTGTTTCTGCCTCAGGCACATTTTCTCTGTAATTTTTGGAACCCAAATATAAGGGAAATCTCATTTGCTCCGTTCTGACTCATTTACAATTAAATACACTTGTTCCCATCTGTGTCTGTATACATCTGCATACATTTGCTATAGCATCGCCCTTAATTTTGGAAAATGATGCGGCTGGTGTTATTTTTACCCTGACTGCCAAACTGGCTGAGACCAGTGGGTGTTCACCCACCCAGTGACAACCGCCACCCAGGCCAGTCCCTGAAAGAGGTGGTGACACTTCTTGCACGGGAAAACTAGGCAGACCCCTGGCCAACACTGGTCTTTGGGATTGTTTATCTTAGGGGGTCCAACTGCCGGGACCAGCATGTTCCCGTCCATCGCAGTGCCAAGGCCTCACTGACCACAGAGATGAGCCTTGACCTCCTGGGCCACTTGCTCCAGCTTCTTGGCCAAGCACTGAACTTGCAGGTGGAGCAGGGGGCTTGCTGACTCTCAAGGAAGGTGCCACCGAGGCAGCAGTGCCAGGTCATCTCAGCCCATCCCCTTGCTGCCTAAGAGAAGTGAGGAGCTGTCTTTACTGTTCAGAGGGATTTGTGGGCGCCTGCCTCACCTACACACCTAAAAATACCACACCATGGTTGCCTACCACTTTCTTCCCCTCAAAAACCCAAGTTACGCTGTAAAGATATTCACATTTAATGAGATGGTGGTGCCTCTCAATACTCTGAGTCTTTTCATATTATCTCATTGAATAATTTCATTTCTACCCATGTGCTAAAAACAGAACTTGCCTAACAGTAACATAGGATGCTGGAGTTCCCGTCGTGGCTCAGTGGTTAACGAATCCGACTAAGAACCATGAGGTTGCGGGTTCGATCCCTGGCCTTGCTCAGTGGGTTAAGGATCCGGCGTTGCCGTGGGCTGTGGTGAAGGTTGCAGATGCAGCTCGGATCCCGCGTTGCTGTGGCTGTGGTGTAGGCCGGCAGCTACAGCTCCTGTTAGACCCCTAGCCTGGGAACCTCCATATGCCGCGCGTGCGGCTCTAGATAAAAGGCAAAAAGACCAAAAAAAAAAAAAATCACGGGATGCTGAAAATAAGATGTCACCTTTGGCCAGGCACAGTGGAAACGAATCTGACTAGAAACTTTGAAGTTGTGGGTTCGATCCCTGGCTTCACTCAGTGGGTTAAGGATCCAGCGTTACCGTGAGCTGTGGTGTAGGTCATAGATGCTGCTTGGATCCCACATTGCTGTGGCCGTGGTGTAGGCCAGCAGCTGCAGCTCCGATTTGACCTCTAGCCTGGGAACTTCCATATGTCTTAGCTGCAACCCTAAGTGGACAAAAGACAAAAAAAAAAAAAAAAATTTTTTTTTTTGAGGAGTTTCCTAATGGTACAGGGTTAAGGACTTGGTGTTGTCACTGCTGTGGCATGGGTTCAGTCCCCGGCTCAGGAACATCCACATGCTGCAGGTGCAGCCAAAAAACAGAAACAAAAAACAAACAATTTAAAAACCAGTATTTGAAACAATACTCACTTTCTGCTGATCTACAACCTCTCTTGAAAATTCTGTGATGGGCATTGTTGCTACTGCTGTTGATAAATAATTCAGATGTACTCGGAGAAAGGCTAGGCTTTCATATTTTTCTGCATTACTTCCAACACCCTGGACTCCATACTTCACGTTAAAGCCAGAATCGTCCAGAGGATCTTTCTGTAGCCTGAGACCTACTTAGGCGGAGAAACAATGATCCATGGGCACCATTTACAACGGGGTCCTCCTTGTACTTGACTTTGTTTTGGTCCTAAAGACTCCACAGAGGTGGAGAAACTGCCATCCCTGCCCTTGGAGACCTTAAATGCTTGGCCAGTATTTCCAGTCTGAGGCAGGGAAGACGTTAGCTACTGTCCTCTGGTGGGTTCTGGGTCTCTGCCTTCCACATGGAGAACCTCTGCCAAAGATTCTTTGACTTGGTAAGGTCTTATCCTTTGCTCGGTCTGAGTGGCTGTTACAGATACACTCACTCACATACACAGTCATTAATCATTTTTGGCGACTGTGGGCAGAGACAGCTGCTCCTTGAGCAACAAAAGCTACTATAATGACCCTCCTTGCCTAGGTTCTAAGGCTATGTTACCTCTTAAAATTTCCTCTGCTTTGCTGGTTAAGTCCTTGACATTCTTCAAGCCTTGACTTAGATACCACCTTGTCCAAGAAACCGGTTGCGCTGAGTGGTCCTGCTCTGTGTCTATAGAGTAATATAGTGTAATTGCCTAGAGATTATGTCTGTGGTTCCACTAGACCGTATGCTTTCTGCAGGCAAAAGCTGTGTCTGTCTTGAACTCCTTGTCCTTAAAGCAGGGCCTGATATTTGATAGCTATCTGATAAATCTGTATTAGGAGTTCCTTGGCGGTCAGTGGTTTAAGGATCCAGCGTTGTAACTGCCATGGCTTGGGCTGCTGCTGTGGTGTGGTTTTAATCCCTGGCCTGGGAACTTCTACATGCTTGCAGGCATAGCTTAAAAAAAAGGCATTAAACGAATGAATGAATTCATTCCTAAACTAAGTCTATTATAGAATCCAAGCTCCATAGAATTGTCTTCACTCAATATCTCGACTTCCTTATAAAGAAACTGATATTGCATATGTGGAAATAAACATCTAGAGAGATCTACCTCAAAATGAACTAGTAAACGGAGTTCCCGTCGTGGCTCAGTGGTTAACGAATCCGACTAGGAACCATGAGATTGCGGGTTCGATCCCTGGCCTTGCTCAGTGGGTTAAGGATCTGGCGTTGCCATGAGCTGTGGTGTAGGTTGCAGATGTGGCTCAGATCCCACATTGCTGTGGCTGTGGCGAAAGCCGGCGGCTACAGCTCCTGTTAGACCCCTAGCCTGGGAACCTCCACATGCCGCGGGTGCGGCCCTAGATAAGGCAGAAAGACAAAAAAAAAAAAAAAAAAAAGAACTAGTAATGATGGCTGAAAACAATCTGCCCTAGTATAAATAACAGGTGAATTTACTTTTCTTCTTTTTGTATGTTTTCTAACTTTTCTACGAGATATATATAACAAAAGAAGTTTAAAAAAGATTATACCATGAACAATTATGCCATATAACTGTCCTAAGTTCTTTTTATAAATTTGCTTTAAATGCTTCTTCTCCTTCCCAAGAAATAATGATAATGACAAATGTTTATTAAGAGGCTGTTGTATCAGTATGGCCCTCTGAGAAACAGACACCAAGATGAGATGAGGCATGCAGGAGATTCATGGGGAGCATCTGGGAAGGACAGAGGGACAGGGAGCCGGGGAAGACAGTGAGTCTTCTGACTACAAAGTAGATTTAATCTGGAAAAGGAGGTGCGCAATAAGGGAGACTGGGTAGGAAGAGTTCTGAGTTAAAGTGCAGTTCTGAACAAGTCTCAGCCAGGATGAGGGAGCCACCTGAGCAAGGCTGGCCATCAGATCAAAGAATAAACAAAATGCCATATACACACACACACACACACACACACACACACACACACACATATATATACGAAACAGAAAATATTACTTGAACTCAAAAGGAAGGAAATTCTGACATGACAACTTTGGTTAACCTTTGAAGGTGTTATGCTAAGTAAAATAAGCCAGTCACAAAAGGACAAATTGTAGGATTCCGTCTGAACGAGGTACCTAGAGTGGTCAAATTCATACAGATAGAAGGTAGAATGGTGGTTGCCGGGAGCTTGGTGGGGAGGAGGTGGCAGGCTGGGGCGTTAATGTTTAATGCGTATGGAATGTCGCTGCGGGAAGGTGCGCGGCGGCCACAGTTGCACAACAGTGTGAATGCACTTAGTGCTGCTGAACTGTACGCTTAAAAATGGTAAACTTTATGTTATGTATACTTTATCATGCGCACTCACACAAGTTGCCCATCAGACGGTCCTGTGTTGGGCAGGAATGGCCCAGCTCTATTATGTCTGGTCGGTTCAGTCGTAGGCTGAGCGCAGCCCGGAGGCTGCCTAGTCCTGGTGTAGATGTTGTGACAGATCTCATGGTCAGTCAGCTCTGCCGGCTACAGCAGTTCTCTTACAGGGAAATCCCAGCAGCACGTCACCAAGACCACCATAGCTGTGTAATGCCTCTGGATTCACACTGCCTGGGTTCGACACCCAGCTCTGACAATTTCTGGCTTTGTGACTATGGGCAAATTATTCAACTGGCCTGTGGGTGCTTTGGTTTCTTTCTCTACAAATCAGGGGCAATTGGGAGTTCCTGTCGTGGCTCAGCCGAAATGAATCCGACTAGGAACGAAGAGGTCATGGGTTCAATCCCTGGCCTTGTTCAGTGGGTTAAGGATCCAGCATTGCCGTGAGCTGTGGTGTAGGCCAGCAGCTGCAGCTCCTGTTGGACTCCTAGCCTGGGAACCTCCATATGCCGTGGACGCGGCCTTAAAAGACAAAAAACAAACAAAAAAGAGCCTCCCAGTAACCCGAGAGTCAAGTAATAGCCTATCCATTTAGAGATGGGGAAACTGAGGCTCAGTGAGGCCACACAGCCAATTAGAAGTGAAGCCCTGAGGAGGTCACTGGTGGCCCAATTCCAGAGTCCATACCAGCTCTTAGGCAATGCACATCCCGGTCAGCCATTGCCTGTGGCTTTGGCTCTTGCTGCCTTCTAAGATCCAGGTTTCCCCCTTGGCCCTTGTCCTCAAGGATAGCATCTTTATCATCATCATTATCAAAATTGCCATCGTCTTCACCGTCATCAGCATTATCCAAAAGGACTTTATTAAAAACACCTAATTACACATTCTGCTGTTCTGTATTTTAAACAATAATTAGACAGACTTCTAGGCACTTAGCAACCAAAGCTTGATGAGCATGTTCAGGCCTCCCAAATGGCAGAATAAAGGCACAGCTATAGAGGAATTCGCTCCCGGTGGTGGCTCCTCGGGAGGGCTGCTGAACCTCTCTCCCAGCCCCTTTGATGGGATGAAGCCTATTTTCCTTCCCCACAGACCCTGGTGAGATGAGGTTTAAGGACACATGTGGAGGAGTGGGAAGCACTGTGGAAGCTTTAGCTGGCACTTCTCCCAGGGCTCATGGACTTCTCCGGGCCGAGCTGCAGAGACGATGCTCCTGGGCTTCCCACCCACCCGTGCAGTCACTGCTCTCGCACACTTGGGAAGACACGGATGATGACGGCTGGGACCTTTTGGGCCACAACCACTGCCTTTTGCTCTTAGTTATCTGAATTTATTTATTTAGTCTTTTGCCTTTTCTAGGGCTGCACTCGCAACATATAGAGGTTCCCAGGCTAGGAGTCTAATCGGAGCTGTAGATGCTGGCCTACACCACAGCCACAGCAACGCGGGATCCGAGCCGCATCTGCCACCTACACCACAGCTCATGGCAATGCCGGATCTTTAACCCACTGAGCGAGGCCAGGGATCGAACCCACTACTTCATGGTTCCTAGTCGGATTCGTTAATCACTGCGCCACGACAGGAATTTTATACAGTGCAATTTTCCTGGTTTGGCCCATAGGAAGGAGCTGGCTCTTGGCTCTAGGTCTAGATTTACAACAACCTTTTCTACCACTGCCATAAAAATGACCGCGGTTTCCTATCCATATTTGTCTGGAGCACATTTTTCTGTCTAGTCAATCAACAAACGTTAGTGAGGTTCCTCTGTGTGCTGGTTATTGTGTTGTGTGCGAGGGATAAGGAGGTAAGTGAACACCTTTTAGGAGCTCACAGACGTGGGCAGGTGGGGTAGCTGACAGGTGCATTAGCAACAGCAATAAGCCATTGACATCTGAGGGCACTTTGCGCTGTGCACTGCGTCATGGCCCACGAGGCAGAGGAAACTGGTGTGCCCAGTCTTGGAGGCCCTGATGGGTTGTTGCTCGGCACAACAGGCATACGTCTTCCAAATTCATGACTCCTGCTGGTCTTGGGCTGGGCTGTAGACACTGGGGAGAAGCAGTAATAGGGTGGCCAATGTTAGTTGCTAAGCTGGACCTCACTCAACCCCGAAAACCCCAAGAGGGGTTTCACTGAGGGTGTATTGAACACTTTCAGTAGGATCTGCTGTGCTAGACAAAGTGTGGCGTGTGGCGGGGGCTCAGCCCAGTCTCCTCTCTGTGTTTAGAGGTGTTTTTAATACTCCCATCTGGTCTGCTGCTTAAACAGCCAAAATAACGTACAAGCATGGCGTAATTCTCACCTGCTCGCTTATCTCTTCTCTTTGTTGTGTCTTTCTAATCTGCAGCCCAGCCAGACTGAACATCTTGCTTTCCCCCAGAATCCACTACGTCCTGTCGCCTCGGTGCCTTTGCACAGGCTGTTTCCTTGCTCTGGAATGCCTTCCCTTCACCTCCAATACCGCTTCACCTGGTTAATCCTGCTCATCTTCCAGGACTCAGCTTGTATGTCCGTAGTCCTTTCCTGCCCTGCAGAGCTGGGGCCGGAGCTCGGGGGGCCCAGAGCAGTCTTCCCCTCCTTTTTTCCCCACCAGCTTGAGGCATAATTGACAAACTTCCTTTCCTCCTTCACCTGTTTAACTCTACCTGCAGCTCATCTTTCTGGCCTCCCGAGTCCTACCAGACTAATCTGAGCTTCCCTCTAACACATTCTCACATTATTTTTCTTTCATAGCTCATATCACAATGGGTAATGATATGTCTGCAGGTGTGTTAATTAGTGTCTGTCTCCTTCGCTAATCTGTAAACACCACGGGGGTATGTACCTTGTCTGTTTAGTTCACCATTGTATCCCAAGAGCTTGGCACGTAAGTACTTAGTAAATGAATGAATGAATTCCTCTGGGTTCCCTTAACAAATGGAGATTGCTCCCAATACAGCACTTACCTGGTTATATTGTAAGAGCCTGTGTGCTCCTCTCTCTCCAGCTATCTCACAAGCTCCTTGAGGGGAGGAAGGACGTTTTGCCGGCCTTGACTCGCCAGTGCTTGGGATACTGTCTGGCAATTAGGTTCTCAAAAATAGTCTTGAATAGATGAATACATTAGTGAATGATGACAAGCATTCAGCCACGTTCTCCTGCACTTCATTCTTTTTTTCTTTCTTTCCTTTTTTTTTTTGCTTTTTAGGGCTGCACCTGTGGCATATGGAGGTTCCCAGGCTAGCGGTCCAATCGGAGCTACAGTGCCGGCCTACACCAGAGCCACAGCAATGCCAGATCCTTAACCCACTGAGCAAGGCCAGGGATTGAACCCTCAACCTCATGGTTCCCAGTTGGTTTCTTTTTTCCTGTGCCACAATGGGAACTCCCTACACTTCATTCTTAATATAACAGTCAAGCAACCTTTTAAAAATGCAAATGAGATCATGGTCACTCCATCTCTAAATTTCCTAGGGGTTTCACATTGCTCTCTCTCTTTGTCTTTTTTTTTTGGGGGGGGGGCATGCCCATGGTTTGTGGAAGTTCCCAGGCCAGGGATCGAACCCTCCTCACAGCAGTGACAGCACTTGATCCTTTAACCCAATGAGCCACCAGCGAACTCCTCACATTGCTTTTAAAGGACAACCCAAACTCCTCACCATGACCATAAAGTCCTACGTGATCTGGCCCCTGCCTACTTCTCTGACCCTATGTCGTACTATCTTCCCTCATTTACTGCCCTTCATCACACTTGCCTGTTTTGCGTTCCTTGCTGATGCCAGGCTTATTCTCCCCATAGGTCCTTTACTCTTGCTGTTTCTTCCTGTGGGATATTCTGCCCCATCACGGGGCTCATTCTGGTCATTCAGGTCTCAGCTCAAAGGTCACCTTTTCAGTGAGGCTTTTCCTGACCTTTCTATCTAAATGAGCATGCCTCCCCCCCAGTCACTCTTAGCACTTGCCACTATCCGAAATCACATTGTTCATTAATGGGTAGCAACTTACTGTCTTTCTCCCTCTCTAGAATGTCACTCTCATGAGGGCTGCCCGCTGCTGTATCTCCAGGGTCTAGTACAATGCGTGTCACTGAAAGGCTAACAAATGGATGGATGAATGAATACGGTACGGCGAGCCTTCTGAGGTGGAAGGGCAGGTCCTGCCAAACTCACAGGCAGACACAAGAGTGAGTGACCGTGACTAAAGAAATAAAGAAGCTCGACTAGTTAGAGCTGATGGACGGAGCCAGGCAGGATAGAATGGAGGTTTGCCAGACTCTGCTGTGAGCTCATGAAGTGTGGGAATCTCAGGGCCTACTCAGACTGCTTGACTCTTGTCAACCCAGAAGCAAATTCATTCTGGGCAAAGACAAAAGTTGCCCTGGCTTCCACTTTAAGTCCTACTGTATTCAGAATGCCCGTATGGGGACACATGGGGGCAGGTAAAGATTCTTGGCAGATGGAGCTCTCCGCTCTGTTCTAACAGGTTGTCTTTTTCTTAACGTTTCTTGGAATTTAGAAAAGCTGTTGTTAAGCAATGGAAGCAGTGAATGTAGACAAATGACTCATTCAGCAATACATCTGAAATCTAAAGTGTATTAATTTAATTCAGCTTAATATCCCAATGCGACAATTCTTATTTTGGTAGCACTTTTCATACTCCTATAAAAATCTAAAAATGCCAGACTCCCCCCGCCAAAAAAAGAATTTTTAGAGTCGTGAATACAAAGAACCAGGTTTCCATAAATATCTTAAAGAATAAAGTACAACATCCCTCTTCCATCTCCCTCCCTTTCTAAGACTTCTTTTTAGATATGATTGTGCTTGGCTGTTACAGTCTAACTCTGCGGTTTCTCTTTCTCCATTGTTCTCAACAAAAATAGGAGCATGAAGGGGAGGGAGGAAGTGTTTGTTTTTGTGTACACATCTTTGATCATATCAGAGAGGAAAGAATCATGAACACCCACAGCTGACTGATTTTAAAAACTAAATCTTGATTTCAGTTTCTGCAGGAAAGATGAATAGCATGAATAAAGAGAACCTTACACATGCTTCATAAGCGTCAAGGGCCTAAGTTTGGTTCTTTTATTTGAAACTGAACTCACTGGTTAAAGCCAACAGCATCCTCTATTAGAGGAGTCCCAGAAGGGAAACAAGTGAACCCCTGTCCTGGCACCGCTCCCCCCCAAAAAAGCCCCCAGCTAGCCCTGCTTGTCACATTGCTTGAAGCTGGGCGAAAAGACATGTATATAGCATAACAACCAGGGGTTTAAATTACCTCTGTCAGAGTATAGTCTTGAAATGAAAACTCTTCTAAATGTGCCTTGTCAAAAGAGGGTTTTTAAAAGCTGTTGACATTTCACAGGCAAAGTGGGGAGAGGTTAAGGGCCTGCTTCTGGATTCTGGCAGATTTGGATTCCAGCACTGCCACATTCCTAGTCTGACCCAAGCCTGTTTTCTCATTTATAGAAAGAGGAATACAGTAGTAACCACCTCGGGATGGTGGAGAGGCTTGGATGACATGTGAAACTCATAGCATAGAGCTTGGCATGTACCAAAGACTTAGTAATATAAACTATTATTATTTTTTAGTCATTGAGTAGTAATGTAAGAATTGTATGAACAAATGAATTAATGAATGAGTTTGAAATATATTTTACTGTTTTCTGTCCAGTCTTAGACAAGTTATCAGCGATAATGGTACTTGAGTTGATAACTCCGGCTGCACAGAGGACTCACCCAGGGAGATGGTTAAAATGCTTAGTCCCTACCTAAGAACATCTGAATCTGAGCCTCTGGGGTGGTGCCTGTGTATCATATTTTTAAAAAGCTCTCCAGGTGATTCTAAGGCACAGCCTGAGTTGTGAATTACTGAGCTATACAGAAATAAGGAAAATACCCTGGTGTTACCAAAGTTAATAGACCAAACTGCCAGGATGGCAAAGCTTTACTGCTTTCTCCCACCCAATTGAAAGGGAATTGAAGGGCACCTGGGGCCAGCAGGTATCCGATCACCTTTGACCTTGATGTGGTCCCGCGCTTTAGTTTTACCTTTAGTGTTTTCTTATTCCTGTCCAGTTCTGACCCTCTTGTTGGCTTTCCCCAGGCTAATCCAAAAGTCCTTTTGATCTTTTCTATGGATTTTTTTTTTTTTTTTGTATTTTTAGGGCCACACTAGAGGCATATGGAGGTTCCCAGGCTAGAGGTTGAAATTGAGCTGTAGCCACTGGCCTATGCCACAGCCACAGCAATGCCAGATCTGAGCCGCATCTGTGACCTACACCACAGCTTACAGCAATGCCAGATCCTTAACCCACTGAGTGAGGCCAGGAATTGAACCTGCGACCTCATGGATGTTAGTCAGATTTGTTTCTGCTGAGCCACAATGGGAACTCTTTAACATTCTTGAGGCAGCTTAACCCTCATGATTATATACACTATGTTCATCAACCTGAAGTAAGTGGAAACCTCAAGTTTCAACCCAAATATCATCAGCTGACATTAGTGACCAGGTCCTTGGCTTCGTGACACTTGGTTTTTTAAAAAAAATTTTTTTTGGAGTTCCCATTGTGGCTCAGTTAGAATCTGACTAGGAACATGAGGTTGCGGGTTCGATCCCTGGCCTCGCTCATTGGATTAAGGATCCGGCATTGCCGTGAGCTGTAGTGTTGGTCACAGACGCGGTTCGGATCCCGCGTTGCTATGGCTGTGGTGTAGGCCGGCGGCTATAGCTCTGATTTGACCCCTAGCCTGGGAACCTTCATATGCCAGGAGGGCAGCCCTAGAAAAAAAGGCAAAAAAAATTTTTTTATTATAGTTGATTTACAGTGTTCTGTCAATTTCTGATATACAGCAGATTGACCCTGTTATACATAAATTCTTTCTCTCACATTATCCTCCATCATGTTCCATTACAAGTGACTAGATGTAGTTCCCTGCGCTATACAGCAGGATCCCATTGTGTATCCATTCCAAAGGCAATAGTTTGCATCTACTGACCCCAAACTCCCAGTCCATCCCAATCCCTCCTCCTCGGCCACCACCAGTCTGTTCTCCATCGTGATATTTGGCTTTCCTTCGATATCTATGGCCACTCATTCTTTCTCCAAATATTTTTAAAGTGCATTTTATTTTCCAGGCACTGGGCTAAATTACCATAGCAGAGAAGTAAAAAAGTCAGATGAGATTCCTGTCTTCATGGAGCTTACAGTCTAACAGAGGAGGCAGAAAACAAACCACTAGACAAACAAAACAATTCTAGAGAGGGATGGGCGCTCTACAGAAGGGAAATGCAGTAACGTGGTAGAGAGTGACTGAGGTGGGAGGACACGGTCCTGGAAGGTCTCTCCGACCAGGTGATGCGGAAACACGTAATGTGAGAGGTAGAGACAAGTGCTGAGAAATACAGGAGGGTAAAGAAATAAAATGCAGGAGTTCCCGTTGTGGCTCAGTGGTTAACGAACCCAACTAGTATCTATGAAGATGCGGGTTTGATCCCTGGCCTCACTCAGTGGATTAAGGATCCGGCATTGCCATAAGCTATGGTATAGGTCGCAGATTCGGCTTGGATCCAGTGTTATTTTGGCTGTGGCTGTGGCTGGAAGCTGTAATTCCAATTCTACACCTAGCTTGGGAAACTCCATATGCTTCGGGTGCAGCCCTAAAAAGCAAACAAAACAAAACAAAACAAAACAGAAATAAAATGCAGAGGTGGGGAGGAAAATGGGTGCTAGCATTATTTTATAAAGGATAGTTAGGGAAAGCCGCTTGGGCAAGGTGATATTTGAGCAGAGATCTGAATGAAGCTGAGGAGTGAGCTAAGGAGCAGATAGCTTATCTGGGAGAGGACCATTCCAAGCAGATGAAACTGCAAATGCAAAGGCCCTGGGGGAGGAAAATCCTTCCCCCTGTTATGGGAGTGCCGAGGACTCCGTGTGGGTTGGAGTGGAAGGATGGAGGGGAAAAGCCAAAGATAGGTCTGCAGTTGCTGGGGAAGATCATGCAGGTTTTATTTAGAGTGAGATGGGAAGAGCTGGAGGGTTTTGAACAGATGATGTGTTTTAAATGGTTCAGATGCTGCCAGAAAAGAGCATTAAAACAAATATGTATACATTGTTCAAACATCAATGGGATATTATGTGCATTGCTTTACAATCTGCTTTTTTCTGAAGTTAATTTTAAAAACACAAAAACTGATCATCTTAGCTCCGATTAGACCCCTAGCCTGGGAACCTCCGTGTGCCACAGGTGTGGCCCTAGAAAGCAAAAAAAAAAAAAAAGGAAAAGAAAAAAATTACCCTTATGTTTCATCATCATTGTTAGCCTGAAATCCCTTGTGATGCCCCATTCCTGCACAGTCAAGTCTGAGGCCTCACAAACCTCCTCCTTGCCTACTTAACAGCTCCCAGATGACAGAACTTTTCCTAGAGTGGGACTTGGGGCTCTCAAACTTGCTTATCTCCTTGTCTAGAATTACTTTTCCCCTTCCTCCCTATGCCAATGGCTTTTCTATAGATTCCACATAGTCATTCGTTCATTCATTCAATATTTATTTATTTTTAACTTGCTTTTTAGGGCCATACTTGTAGCATATGGAGGGTCCCAGGTTAGGGGTCAAATCTCCACTACAGCAAGGTAGGATCCGAGCTGTTTCCCCATTTAATATTTATTGAGGGACCTGCTATGTCCCTCAGATCCTATCCTAGAAGTATTCTAGGCACCAGGGACACAGTATTGAACAAAACAGACAAAAATTCTAGCCCTCACAGGACTTAAATCCTAGTTGGAGGAAGACAAAACAGTAATTAAAAAATATATTTATAGGAGTTCCCATCGTGGCTCAGTGGAAACAAATCTGACTAGCATCCATGAGGATGGAGGTTCGATCCCTGGCCTTGCTCAGTGGGTTAAGGATCCAGTGTTGCCGTGAGCTGCGGTGTAGACCGGCAGCTGTAGCTCTGATTCAGCCCTTAGCCTGGGAACCTCCATATACTGTAGGTATACCTAAAAAGATAAATACATATATGTATATAAAATATACATATATATATGTGTCTATGTGTATATATATACATACACACTATATGACCTTGTAGGTCAGAGGGTGATATAACCTAAGGAGAAAAATCAGGAGTTCCTGCTGTGGTTCAGAGGTTTAATGTCTCTGTGGAGGCACCGGTTCAATCTCCAGCCCGCACAGTGGATTAAGGATCTGTTGTTGCTGCAGCTGTGGTGTAGATTGCAGCTCTGGCTTGGAGTTGATCTCTGGCTTGGGAACTTCCATATGCTGCAGGGGCAGCTGAAAAAGAAAAAAGAAGGAATTCCCTTATTGGCTCAGAGCTTAAGGAACATGGTTAGGATCCTTGAGGATGTGGGTTCGATCCCCGGCCTCGCTCAGTGGGTTGAGGATCCGGTGCTGAGCTGCGGTGTAGGTCTAAGATGTGGCTTGGATCCCCCATTGCAACCCCTGGCCTAGGAACCTCATATGCTGTGGGTGCAGCCCTAAAAAGCAAAAAAAAAAAAAAAAAAAAAAAAAAGGAAAAAGGAGAAATCAAGCACTGAAGGAGGGATGGGATGTTGGGGAACAGACTGCAGTGTTCCATAGGGTGGCCAAGAGGAAGCCTCACCAAGAAAGTGACAGCTGAGCCAAGACCTGGGGGAGGTGAGGGAGTGAGTCAGGCAGCTATTTTGAAGGAGAGCATTCCAGGCAGAAAGCAAAGGCCCTCAGGCAAGAGCCTGCGTGAAGTATTCCAGGCACAGTAAAGAGGCCAGTGTGTCAGAAGGGCATGAGAGAGCAGGTGCGCTCCAGAGGCCCTTATAAGGACCTTACCTTTTACTCTGAGTGAGAGAGGAGTCACTGGAGGGTTTTGGGCAGAGTAGAAGTGACATGTTTGGACTTAATAAAAATTTTAACAGGATCACTCCAGTTTCTGAATTGAGACTAAGTGGAGGGAGGCAGGGGCAGAAATACAGACCATTTGGGAGGCTCCTGTGAAGTTCAAGCTAAGTGACGATGATGGCTTGACTCAGGATGGTAACAGTGAGGATGGCAAAAAGTTGATGGGTTCTGAATATTGAAGATAAAGGCATAGAATTGTTGAGAAATCTGATATGGAATGTGTGAGAGAAATAAAAGTAGTCAAGAATGAGTCCAAAGTTTTGGGCTCAACAACTAGAATAATGGAGTTGCCATTTATGAAATGAAGGAAACTGTGGGATGGGCAGGTTTGGACAGAAGTATCAGGAAATCACTTTGGACATATAAACATTAAGTGTGAGATGCCTAGGTGCATGCTGGGTATCTGTATGGAGGTATCAAGTTGGGAACTGGATCTGGGAGTTTAGAATTCAGAGAGAAAGGTTCAGGCTGAGATACAAACCGGGAGTTGCTAGTGTATTTAAAGCCAAAAGACTGGGTGAGGTCACCACTGGACCGATGGTAGACAGAAAAAGAAGTCCAAGGACTGGGACACTGTAACAGCAGGTCTTAAAACTTTTTGATCTCAAGATCCATTTACACTCATAAAAATTTTTGAAGAACTCTTTTTTTTTTTTTTTTTGGCAGCACCTGTGGCATGTGGCAGTTCTCTGGCAGGGATCTAACCCAAGCCGAAGCAGTAACTTAAGCCATAGCAATGATAACGCCAAGTCCTTAAGCACTAAGCTACTAGGTAACTCCTTGAGCATCTTTTTTTTTCCTGTCTTTTTAGGGCCACACCCGTGCCATGTGGAGGTTCCCAGGCTAGGGCTCTAATTGGAGCTGTAGCCGCCAGCCTATACCACAGCCACAGCAACGCAGGATCCAAGTCGTGTATGCAACCTACACTACAGCTCATAGTAACGCGGGATCCTTAACCCACTGAGCGAGGCCAGGGATTGAACCTGCAACCTCATGGTTCCTAGTCAGATTCTTTTCTGCTGTACCACGAGAGGGAGGATCTTAAAGAGCTTTCTGTTTAATGTGAGTTCTATGTATCAATATTGACTGTACTATTATGTTATCATAAATAGCTTTTTTTTAAGTATAGAAAGTCTTTGTGTGTGTGTGTGTGTATGTCTTTTCAGGGCTGTACCCTTGACATATGGAAATCCCCAGGCTAGAGGTCGAATCGTAGCTGCAGCTGCCAGCCTACCTACCCCACGGCCACAGTAATGCCAGACCCAAGTCTTGTCTGTGACCTACACTGCAGCTCACAGCATTTCCAGATCCTTAACCCACTGACTGGGGCCAGGGATGGAATCTGCAACCTCGTGGATATTAGGTTCATTACCACTGAGACACAGTGGAAACTCCCTCTCTTTTCTTTTTTAATATATTATTTTTTTAGAAGAGTTTTAAGTTTATAGAAAATTTGAGGGGAAAGTATAGAAAGTTCCCATATACTTCTCCGTAACCAGTTTTTCACATTATTAACGTCTTACATTAGGGCAGTACATTTGCTATAGGTGATGAGCCATATGAATGATATGATTTCATTGCCCCCCAAATTCCCCAGTGTTCCACCTATTCATGCCTCCCTCCTTCACCCACCTCCTGAAAACCACTGATTTTTTTTTTTTTTTAATGGCCATACCTTCAGCCTGTGGAAGTTCCCAGGTCAGGGATTGATTGAATCCAAGCTGCAGCTGTGGCCTGCACCACAGTTGTGGCAACACCAGATCTTTGTAACCCACTGCGCCGGGCCTGGGGATTGAATCTGTAGCAAACCAAGCCACTGTGGTCAGATTGTCAACCTGCTGTACCACAGTGGGAACTCCTCTCTGATCTTTATTGTCTCCATAGTTTTGCCTTTTCATCATATTCTTTTTTTGGCCCCTGAGCCTTCTTTTCCTCAGACAAATCCCCACTTTCATCTTTAGGGTCTGTTAAGGGTCTGTTTGGGCTATTGAAGCCTGAATACAAAACCACCTCAGAATGAGTAGCTTATAAAAAACAAATTTATTTCTCACAGTTCTGGAGGCTGGAAAGTCCAAGATCAAGGCTCCAGCCTCATCATATTCTGGTAAGAGCTCTGTTCCTGGTTCATAGTCAGGGCTTTCTTGCTGTGTCCTCACACAGCAGAAGGGGCAAGGGCTATCTCTGCGGCCTCCTCTGTCAGGGCACAAATCCCATTCAGGGAGGCTCTGCCCTCGTGACCTGACTGCCTCACCTCAGGGAGGGGACACAGGTGTACCTTCAGCATTTGACAAACATTTCCAACCTGGTCGGCAGGCCCTGAGGCCAGAGAGTTTGACAGGTTCTCTAGGGTCTGACTGCCCTTTGTTTCTCAGCAGGCAGGACTCTGGAGACTCTGGAGCCATAAACACTCAGACTCTGCTTGGCTTAATATTCCATTGTTGCTGTCTTAAAATTGTTAGTAATTTTCGGAGTTCCCACTGTGGAGCACTGGGTTAAGAATCTGACTGCAGCAGCTTGGGTCGCTGTGGAGGTGTAGTGGGTTAAAGGATCCTGTGTTGCCACAGGTTCGTTGTAGGTCACAGCTGTGACTTAGGTTGAATTATTGGCCTGGGAAATTCAGCAAGCTGTGAGTGTGGGCATAAAAATGAAAAAAAGAAAAAACCAAAAACCTGTTAGTAATTTTTGAACAAGGGGTCTAATAAATTGAGTAGCTGGTACTTGAGCGAAGAGATGAATATACAAAATGATGGAGCATAATCCTTTAGCTCTGTCTTTTGTTAGTTCAAACGTTTATTGATTGAATACTATATTCTAAGGTAGCCAAGCGTAGCTGGGAGAAGCCATAGCCACTCCCGGTAGGGGAGGCCACAGGAGCAAAGGCTCTGAAGCTGGAAACAGAATGGAGTGTGGTTGGACAATAATGGCCTCTTTAAGGTTTCAGTGGGCACTTTCACCCACAGACGTTAACTGGGCCCTGCCTAGGGGATGAGCGTTGTGCTGCGTGCTGTAGGGCATACAGCTGCTGTCTTTCAGGAGTCTGCATTTCCTTGGAAAGGGGATGTGAGTCGAAAAGGGTAAACACATTGAAGGCAGGTCTCCCTAGCACCCTGTTCAGTGCTCAGCACAAAACGAACAGTGGATATTGTTGTCTTGCATTATTTTGGACTTAGAGACCAATACTGAAATCAGCCTTGTTCATCATCCCATGATGGAGAAAGAAGTCATACCGGACTGATATACCAGCCTGATAGTGAATAAGTAATATTTGTGGTTTTGTTTTGTAGCTTTTGGGGGGAGCCTTAGCCAGGAAGATAAGGAAGGAAGAGCGGGAATGAAATTCCCTAAATGGCCAGAGGAATGCGGTTAGAAGCCAGGCCCTTCAAATGTGTGTGTGTGTGTGTGTGTGTGTGTGGGTGGGTGGGCGAGGGGAACAATCTCAGGAGGCGATGCACCTGTGACAAGCCTCTTGTCCTCCATCAGGGCTGTTGGGTTTACCCATCTGTCAAGCGACGGGCTGAGTTAGGTGATTTCTAGGAAGGTTTCCATCGCATATTATGGGGTCCCTAGAATTGGATTCTAGTTCCACTCTGCTTCAAGGTGTGAGGCTTCAGTTTTTTCTTCCGTAAAACCGGGGAATGGGCCTAGAACGCTTTTCTGGAAGCCTGTGATTGGCAACACCTGTGGCGCTCCATGGAGAGGCGGGCCCGTAAGTCTGCGCCGCCAGGCCGCCGGCTCCCAGGGGCAGCAGCGGGAGGTGGGGCCAGAGCGGGCGGCGCCCGAGACTCACCTGTGAGCCGAGCGCTGACTCACCTGCCCTCCCCCGCTCGCGGGCTGTTCCAGGAATCATTGCTCCTCCCGCCGCTCGGGGGTCCCTCCCAGCCCGAGTGCCCACCAGAGGCCTGGCCTGCAGTACCTCGAGGGTAAGGGGCGGAGAGCAAGGGGGCCCCTTGGGGGTCCTGCCTGGCGGACCGGGCTCTCGGGGTCGGGGGCTAGCCCGGCCAGCGGGGCGGCAGCGGGAGGCGCCGGGAAGAGCGCGCCGGAGGGAGGTGCTGGGAAGGGCGGGCGGGGCCCGGGCCGCGGGGCGGGGGCGCCGGGCGGCCCATTTCCTCCTTGGAGCCGGACAGGGGGAGACAAAGCGGCGGCCGTTGGCTTCGGGCCTCGGGAATCTTCCTGCCTCGCCTCGTTCGCCGCAGGTAACTGCCTTCGCGCGGGTGCGGGCTCCCCTAGCTGGGCCGGGGGGCGCTCCTCGGGCGGGCGGCCCCCTTTGCGACCCCTCGCGGGTTCGGGCTCCGGGTGGGCGCCGGTGCGGCCTCCGGCCCGCTTTCCCTGCGGGGCCCTGGTGGAGCGGGCGGGGCCGGCGCTTTCTGGCGCTCGGAAAGTTGAGGGCCCGCGGCGGCCGGAGCAGAGCGAGCGGAGGCCCCGCGCCGCCGCGGCGCTTCCTCTCGGGAAAGTTTCTCCCGGTTTCTAAACTTTGTTCGAGCGGCCGCGGTGCGCGCGCCAGGCCCGCGCTGAGCCGGGGCGGCCGCTTTCCTCGTGGGCGAGAGTCGGTGCGCGGTCCTGCGGGCCGGCGAGTGCCGGAGTTGAGTTTGCCGGGGAAGTGAAGGTGGTCTGCGGTTTCTGTGCTCGCACCCCTCCCCCGCCGCCGAAACTTCCCGGTCAGGTGGGCCGGACGGCTGCTGGGCCCGCACCCTCGCGTTCCCGGCCCGAGCGAATGCGAAAGTTTGCGTGTCCCTTTCTCGGACACAGTCTGGCTGGGAAGGGGCGCCACACCCGTGTGGACTTTAGGCGTGTACCTTGTGAACCTTTGTTGTGAAATTCCTCGGACATCTGTGCTGTTTAATTGGGCGCTCTTAACTCTAATTAGTTCTAGTTTGCACGAGTGGCGTTGGAATCTTTTGTCGTTGTTGACTTTGAAAGGGGGTATGTTTGTGTGGGAGAGGGGGAGAGAGAGAGAGAGAAAGAAAGAGAAAGAGCGAGCGAGAGAGGGAGAGAGAGAAACACTTGTTGGAAAAAATGTTGTCTGAATGTCTGCTAACCTTGGTGTGGCAGGAATGGCTTCCCAATAATGCAGGCGGCAGTTGGCTCAAATCCAGGAATGAAACCCTTTTATGTCCCTGTCCTTTTTTGCAACATTTTTTGGTGTTTGCTTTGTACAGAACTTAGAGTAATTTGGAAAAGAGTAAGATACGTTAAGTCTCTATGTTAAGTCTCTAAAAGGCGTTTCTTATGTGTGTCCAAGGAAATGATTACATCATTGTATTGTTGCAACAGGATAGGCATTTCGATGAGAGGATAGCATGTTTAGCAGTGATTTTTAAAGACTGTATAGGGAGTTCCCGTCGTGGCTCAGTGGAAACGAATCCTACTAGAATGCGGGTTCGATCCCTGGCCTTGCTCAGTGGGTTAAGGATCCGGCGTTGCCCTGAGCTGTGGTGTAGGTTGTAGATGTGGCTCGGATCCCGCGTTGCTGTGGCTGGCTGTGGTGTAGGCTGGCGGTTACAGCTCCGATTAGACCCCTAGCCTGGGAACGTCCATATGCCACGGGGGTGCGGCCCTAAAATGACAAAAGACAAAAAAAAAAGAAAAACCCCAAAAAACAACAACAAAAAAAACTGTATAGGTGTGTGTTACTTGAAGAAAGTGTGGATTTGTAAATCATATTAAAATGTGTTACTCTGTTTTACGGGGGGGGGGTAATCCTTAGCTTTTTTGCCCAGTTATTTACTCTCTCTGACTTTTATCAAGTTAAAAAATCATTTTTTATCCACTTTCTTAAGGGCCCACAGTTGCTAAGAAATAGTCTCTGCCCCTAAGAGCTCACAGTGTAGTAGAGAAGAGACACACAGCTTGGGTGTAATGCAAGGCTGATGGTGATAAGAACCATAACAGTAATGATGAAAAACTTGTGCCTGGGTAACTCCTTATGTAATAATAATGATAAGAGAAACTCGTGGAGATGTGCAGAGGGGTATAATAAGTTTTGTTTGGATGAGGAGTTCCTGTCGTGGCTCAGTGGTTAACGAATCCGACTAGGAACCATGGGTTGCTTGTTCGATCCCTGGCCTGGCTCAGTGGGTTAAGGATCCGGCGTTGCTGTGAGCTGTGGTGTAGGTTGCAGACGCGGCTCGGATCCCACGTTGCTGTGGCTGTGGCAAAGACCAGCAGCTACAGCTCCTGTTAGATCCCTAGCCTTGGAACCTCCATATGCCGCGGGTGCAGCCCTAGATAAAGGCAAAAAGACAAAAAAAAAAAAAAAAAAGTTTTATTTGGATGAGACCAGAGGGCTTCCAGGAGGGAACAGCTTTTGAACTGGTTATAACGGCAGTAGGGTTTTGTTGGGAGGAAGCATAAAAGCGCAAAGGAGTTTGTGGAATTGTATTTTAAATCTCTCCTAGTATTCCTTAGACTTTTGGCTCTTTTTTCTCAATTTTTTTTTTGGGGGGGCGGCTTTTTGTCATTTTAGGGCCGCACCTGTGGCATATGGAGGTTCCCAGGCTAGGGGTCGAATCAGAGCTGTAGGTGCTGCCGGACTACGCCACAGCCATAGCAACGTGGGGTCCAAGCCGTGTCTGTGACCTACACCACAGCTCCTGGTAATGCCAGATCCTTAACCCACTGAGCAAGGCCAGGGATTGAACCCTCAACCTCATGGTTCCTAGTTGGATTAGTTTCCGTGGCGCCATGACGGGAACTCCTTGTTTCTCAATCTTTTTGTTGTTCAAACCACTTATATCCAAGATTCTGTCTATCACACCACTGATGTGGCATCATTCTCCTACCATCAGTCACATTTCTTTGCTGCGGTGACCTGGAGATCAGGGTGCCCTCTTCCAGGTCGAGGATTACTTCTGTACAGTCTTCCTGTCATCAAACTTAAGCTAAAGTCCAACACTTTGTGGACTAAAGCTAAAGCTTCTATTTTAAGTGCAGATGTCTTAGCTGACCCACATGGTCACCTGTGCACCAGAGGTCTCCTTCAGTGTCCCACGGACTTCGCAAACTCTGTAGGACCAGAATGGAAAAGTGACCTAACCTAGATGTGGAGATGGGCAGTAACTGGCAGAGTCCAGGGATTTCTTTGAGAAAGTAACAATAGCTAGTGACAGGACAGGCAGACCTGTTGTTGGGTGTGTGTGCTGGTGAAGATCTGGACAGAGGGAATAGCGTCTTCTGCTCATGTAAAGGTCCTGTCCTGAGACGGCAAAAAACTCCATGGGTTTAGAGACCTAGGAGAAGATTTGTGTAGCTTGGACACTTTTGGGGTGGGAGGAGGCCCTGGCATGAGATTGCCAGGGAACTCCAGGTCACAGGTTTGGATTTTATTCTAAGAGGTGTAAGAAGCCATTGTAGGAAGTTCCAAGATCTGATTTCTTTTTAGGAAGATGGCTCCTGCTAGTGCTACAAGGCTTGTATTTGTGTACAAGTAGAAGTAGGAGGTTGATCCAAGAAGATGGTAGGAGTGAGGTGCTGAGGGAGCTAAATGAGATGAGCCTCACATAAGGATTGGATGCAGGGCTTAGGCTTGTCTGTCGTTTTGTTGTTTCCTCATTGAAGATCCTTCTCTGCTCCCCCCATCACCAATTTGTATTCTATCACTTTTATGATGAGCTTTTAGTCATATCGCAAGACTCAATTAGCGCTTTACTATCTGGTAGCAAACCTCTTCTCACCAGGTGCATGGCCCTGGACCCTATTTTTTTTTTTTTTTTTGTCTTTTTGCCTTTTATGTAGAGCTGCACCCGCGGCATATGGAGGTTCCCAGGCTAGGGGTCTAACAGGAGCCTTCAGCCACAGCAACGCCGGATCTGAGCCGCGTCTGCAACCTACACCACAGCTCACGGCAACGCCAGATCCTTTACCCACTGAGCAAGGCCAGGGATCGAACCCGCAACCTCATGGTTCTTAGTCGGATTCGTTAACCACTGAGCAACGAAGGGAACTCCTGGGCCCTATTCTTGGTATCCGATCTGTTTGCCTTTCCTGCTAGAAGGTGAGCCTGGAAGGCT
>PVHT020000128.1:2038960-2099770 GCA_004024745.2 Catagonus wagneri
GTTCTGTTGTACCACAGCAGGAACTGCTCCAAGGCACTGCCTTTTTTTTTTTTTGCTTTTTCTTTAGGGCCGCACCCACGACATACGGAGTTTCCCAGGCTAGGGGTCTAATTGGAGCGGTAGCCACCGGCCGACACCACAGCCACAGCAACTCCAGATCCAAGCTGTGTCTGCGACCTACACCACAGCTCATGGCAACACCGGATCCTTAACCCACTGAGCAAGGCCAGGGATCGAACCCACAACCTCATGGTTCCTAGGCGGATTCATTAACCACTGTGCCAAGACGGGAACTCCGGCACTGCTTTATTTATTTATTTACTTTATTATTATTTGTTTGCTTTTTGGCCTCCCCACGCCATATGGGGTTCCCAGGCCAATGATCAGATCTGAGCCACGGTTGCGACCTAAGCTGCATCTGTGGCAATCCTTAACCCACTGTGTTGGGCCAGGGATTGAAACTGCGTCCCAGTACTCCTAAGATGCCACCAGTCCCTTTGTGCCACAGTGGGAACTCCTCCAAGACACTACTTTTAGAAGCAAACTCTTTACTTAGTATTTTGGCTGAAGTCTTTCTCTTTAGTCTTTTTTTGTTTTTTGGTCTTCTTAGGGCTGCACTCATGGCATATAGAAGTTCCCAGGGCAGGGGTCGAATCGCAGCTGGAGCTGCCAGCCTACGCCACGGCCATAGCAATGTGGGACCCAAGCCTTGTCTGCACCCTACACCACAGCTCACAGCAATGCTGGATCCTTAATCCACTAAGTGGGGCCAGGAATCGAACCCGTATCCTCATGGATATTAGTCGGGTTCTTTGTTACCAAGCCACCTTGGGACCTCCTTTACCTTTAGTCTTTTTTTTTTGTCTTTTTGCCTTATCTGGGGCTGCACCCCAGGCATATGTAGGTTCCCAGGCTAGGGGTCTAACAGGAGCTGCAGCTGCCGGCCTTCACCACAGCCACAGCAATGTGGGATCTGAGCTGCGTCTGCAACCTACACCACAGCTCACGGCAACACCGGATCCTTAACCCACTGAGCAAGGCCAGGGATCGAACCCACAACCTCATGGTTCTTAGTAGGGTTCGTTAACCACTGAGCCACGAAGGAAAACTCTCCCTTTAGTCTTAAAGCTTCTGTCTAATGGAAGTTTACCTTAACACTAGTACACTGATATTTGACTAAGTGAGACTTGAAATTTCTTCCAGCTGTGAGTGATAATAGCTGCAGATGCAGAAGGCAGCAGACTTGGAGTAAGAAAAAACCAGAATCTCTGTATTAGACCTCTTTCACTTTAGCTTTTCATCTTGATTCTAAGTCTGCATGGAAAAACTGGAGGTAAAAGTGTGTTGGTGCCTGAGAAGCCTCAAGGGAAAAGCTCCATCTGTTTGGGAATGCCCTCTTATAGTTCCTCTAATGTTTGTAAACTCAAAATCTGAAGTATAAGAGAGAGGCTGTAGGAGCTACTGAGTCTTCTGTGAAGGCTAGTAAAAATTTTTTTCATTTTGTGATAGTTTAGCTTTCCTGGTGTAAAAGTCCTTGAGTAGGAGAAGAATTGTTATATGTTTCATGTTTGTGTTTGCTATTTGCCTAACTTTGGCTTTTTGTTTCTCTTTCAGAAATGACTGCTGTTCACACAGGCAACATAAACTTCAAATGGGATCCCAAAAGTCTAGAGATCAGGACTTTGGCAGTTGAAAGACTCTTGGAGCCTCTTGTTACCCAGGTAAGAATCTGCAAACAAATACATAGTTGTATCATGGTTCCCTAGCAAAGGCCTGGGTGACAAACACGGGGCAAGGTTATTTAGTTCAAGCCTTTTTTTTTTTTTTACATTTTTTCAAGTTTTATTGAAGTATAGTTGGTTAACAGTGTTCTGATAATTTCTGTTATACAACAGAGTGATTCAGTTATGCATATATATATTCTTTTCCCATAAGAGTGATAGTTTTATTTTTTTGGCCTTGCCATGTGGACGTTCCCCAGCTCAGGGATCAAAGCCGAGTCACAACAGTGACAATGCTGGATCCTTAACCCGCTGAGCCACCAGGGAACTCCTCAAAGCCTTAATTTGAGGGTGAGTTTAGACTGATAGTAATGAGATAGTTTGTCTCCGCTAATAATTAAATATTGATGTGTGGATTCATTTGGCCCATAATTGCTGCAGTTTTTTCAGACTTACTGATAGTACTAGGGGCTAGTTGTATGTAGTGCCACTACCCTGTGTATTTCAGCAGACTTGAAAAACTTGAAAGTATTTCCAAGAAAGATAGGTTATGGAGCTTTGACCATTAAATCTCTTCACCCTGCTTACACACTTTTTGTTGTCGAGGATCGATTAGTAGGTCATTTAATTTGAGGGTGTAGGTTTGGTATATTTTAAGTTCAGATACCACAATGTGATGACATTAATCGTTGGCTCCTAACTGCACTTTTAGTGTTCTGGCACATTTTACTGTGTGTGTGTGTGTGTGTGTGTGTGTGTGAGAAAAAGAGGGAAAGAGTGCTTGAGTGCTAAAGTGAGACATTGTGACATGTGCTGCCTTTTAAAAAAGACTCCATTCTAGTTCATAAATATAAGCTAGTATTATAAATAAATAAGTAAGCAAGTAGGAGTGTGGTAAGACTAGAATATTTACTTCCTTGGAGCCCATCTGCTGCAGCTCTCAGTAGGTCTTTGTGGGGCAAATTCCCCTAAAAACAAATCTTGAGTCACCTTCAACCTACATACAGATCGTCTGGTATTATGTGTATTAATGATGGGTAATAGCTACGGCTTAAAATACCATCACAGTAGGTTGCTTTGGGCAGTCATGCTTTATTTCTTTTTTTTTTCTTTTTTTCTTTCTTTTTTTTTTTTTGCCTTATCTAAGGCTGCACCCGGGGCATATGGAGGTTCCCAGGCTAGGGGTCCGACAGGAGCTGTAGCTGCTGGCCTATACCACAGCCACAGCAACGCGGGATCCTAGCCGTGTCTGCAACCCACACCACAGCTCACGGCAACACCGGATCCTTAACCTACTGAGCAAGGCCAGGGCTTGAACCCGCAACCTCATGGTTCCTAGTCGGATTCGTTAAACTACTGAGCCACAACGGGAACTCCTCATCCTTTCTTTATTAAGGATCTTTCCTAATTAGTTGCTGAGATTTGTGTGAATAAGCTATGAAAAGATTTCAGAAGCAAGTTAAAATATTTTGTAGAGGTTTAAAACCTAGAAAAATGGAACTTCCAGGCAAAGCTAATTAAGTTAATTGTTAATGTCTTTTTGAACTTTTTGCAATAGAGGTGTGTAACTTGTTTGTTATCAGCTTTTAATTTGTAAGACCTAATGATCATGTTTGAGGATTAAAATATATTTCTTACCTTAGACTTTGAGATAGATAACTATTTTGGAAACTAAATAGAGTATCATTCCCAAATGTCTTAAACATGGAGAGAGTTGTATGGTACTTGTTAATCTTCAGTGGAATCTCAAAAGTATGGTTCTTCATCTTATTATGAATACTTTATCCTTGCTATCTTTAAAGATATTAGTCTTTGTTTTTTTTTTTAAATTTTAATTGACTACAATTTAATTTTTCAAAAATGAAATTTTAGGTTACAACTCTGGTAAACACCAACAGTAAGGGACCCTCCAATAAGAAGAGAGGCCGTTCTAAGAAGGCTCATGTGTTGGCTGCGTCTGTTGAACAAGCGACTGAGAATTTCTTGGAGAAGGGGGATAAAATTGCAAAGGAGAGTCAGTTTCTCAAGGAGGAGCTTGTGGCTGCTGTTGAAGATGTTCGAAAACAAGGTAGGTCAATACTGCTTTTTATGTGCAGGTCTTTCTAGAAAAATAATCTTTGAAGGTGACTTTTTGTGGCCAGTGTTTTCATTCTTACATACTTGCTAGTTGCTCAACTACCTTAGAATATTCAGCTATTGGAGATATATTAAGTTGTATTGGCTAAAGCTTTAATCAGGAGAGATGCTAACAAAGGAGCATCTTTTTTGGAGAATCTGAATCCACTTCTCTTGGGTGTTCCAGGTAATAGTTGAGTCTTAAAAATGTTGTGACACAATTTGATAGGAAATCAGTGGGTCAGAAATTTATCTTTTATCCTGTGTAATACCTCTTGGTTCATGCTGAAGGTATAGGTGTAAGGAAACGGAAAAATGTCGAGCCATTCTGAAACTGCCCTAGAAATGGCCTCATTCTGTCAGACTGGTGTGTTTAAATCAGCTATGCTTATCTTCGCTTGTTTGAGTTTGAAATAATTTAAATGTGAGCTTAAAGGACTCATGTTTGGGAAACTTAGAAGTAATAAAAAGTGATATTGTAACCCATGGCTTACTAGTAGTTACTATAAAAACTGTCATCACTATGATGCTACAAGTATGAGAGGAGGACTTTTAATCTGGAAGATTGACTTCTTTTGTGTTAAACTTCTGGTCCAATGTGAGGACTTCAACAAAAACATAGGTTTTTTTTTTTTTTGGCTGTTTTGTTTTTAATACTGTTGGCTATTATCTGCTAAGGTGAACTGACTCCTGCTTCCTGGATGTGCTTCTGGCCTTGGGAGAACCTCAGGGGCTCTCTGATGGCGACAGCAGTGTGCACAATACATTGGAGTCTTAAGTCACATTCGCCGCAGTGATGGGACCCAAAGGGCAGCGCACTGAATGGAGAGGCCATCTCCACTTGTCCTGAATTTGTGAATAAATATTTCTGATACCACAAATGATGAGATTATTTAAGTTCCTTAGTACTAGCCAGGTGGATGTATTAGTTTTCTCCGCCTGCCATAATAAATTACTACAAACTTCGTAGCTTAAAACAACGGAAATTATTTTTTTCGAAGATCTGGAGGCCGGATATCTGAAATCAAGGTGTCAGTCGTGTGTATTCTTTCTTGGCAGCTTAGATGAAGAATCTGTTCCATTTTCTTTCTTAGCTTCTGTTTTTTACTGGCATTCCTTGGCTTATGGACATGTCACTCCCATCCCTTACTCTTTTTTTCCCCACATGGTATTCTCCCTGTGTCTGTGTGTGTAAAGTTCACTCTTATTAGGACGTTAGTCGTTGAATTAGGGTCCGTCCTAATCTAGTATGACCTCATCTTAATTTGGTTATATGCCCAAAGACACTGATTCCAAATAAGGCCACATTCTCAGGTTCTGGGTGGACCTGAATTTTGCAGGGGGCATCAAACAATCTGTGGAGTGTTTTTTTTTTTTTTGTGGTCTTTTTGCCTTTTCTAGGGCCGTGCTCGCGGCATATGGAGGTTCTCGGGCTAGGGGTCTAATCGGAACTATAGCCACTAGCCTACACCACAGCCACAGCAACCCGGGATCCGAGCCACGTCTGCAACCTACACCACAGCTCATGGCAACGCCGGATCCTTAACCCACTGAGTGAGGCCAAGGGATTGAACCTGCAGCCTCATGGTTCCTAGTCGGATTCGTTTCCGCTGAGCCAAGATGGAACTCCTGGTAAAACTTACTTTAAAAACAAACAGTAGGCCAGATTTGACCATGGGTTGACCTCTGATCTCAGTTTTCCTAGACTGTTAAAGTTATGAGCTTACTGTTTTCAAATAAATGTTGATTTAGGTATTTATTTATAATGCTTTTGAGCCCAAAATTAGGCCTTCTGTATCTTTGGGTTTGTGTAAGTCCTGTGTTTTCTGTGCAGTCATAATTAATAGCCAGAAACTTGAATGTATACAGTTGTTCAGCGTAACTTAATTTTCGTTTTGTATTTGCCCTTGATTACATGAATAATAAACATTTATGAATACACGAAAGCCTTATAACTTTTCAACTGGTACAACGTTCACATAACATAAGTGCAGACAAGGTGACTCTCCTGTAGTAGATGGGAGCCAGTTATCAATTGCATGGTATCCAAATCCCTGTGTTGTAGGGGTTCATTGTACTGTTAATCAGCCCAGGCTAGTTGTGGACTACCTTGCATGGGCAGTTAACAGCTTCTTTTTTTTCTTTTTGTGATCCTGCCCACCCCCACATTCCCTACCCTGATTCGATCATTCTTACCTGACACTTTTTCTTCCTAGCTCTTGTCACAGTGATCAATAATCGGTTGTCTTCCTCTTGCTCGGCTTCAGCAGGGTAGGCTTTCTGCACTGTCCTGGTGCCTGGTCTGTGACAACCACTTAATGTTTGAGGAAGATAATTCACTACGTTCTCTAAGGAGTGTTGAGAAAAGGCTCATCTCAGACATTAATGTTCTTCCTTCCCAGTGTCAAGTGTAAATAGAGGGGTATCAGTGGAGAATCTTGCCCTTAAAAACAATTGAGATATAACTCCCTTAACATGGAATTTATGCTTTTAAGGTATATATAATTTAGTGGTTTTTAGTATAATCACAGAATTGTGCAGCTATCACCATTATTTAATTCCAGCACATTTTCATCACCCCAGAAAGATATCTCGTATCCATTAGCAGTCATTCTTTATACATTCATATTTTAACAATACCTGGAATAGAGTATCTAAATGTATTTCATGAATCCTTGAATAGGACTTTGATGAGAAAAAGAGGGCGCTTAGTTGGTTAGGGGCCAGAGATGGAAAGGCCTGACTGAGACTTGTTTGAAAAGGGGAGACCTTAGAGAAGGCCGACCAGTGATGGTAAATTGGAAGTGGAATGATGAGGAATAGGTTCTACTAGAACAGGGTTTTTTAATCCATAAATTAGGGTTCACAGATCTCAAAGGCCAGGAACAGAGACTTTGCTGCATGAGTAACTTCTTCACTACAGCTCATGGGCTTTTCTGGGTGAATGAGGGCGGAGAAGGCCCCAAGAATCTGAGGTGCGCCTTTATGTATCCCCCACTGTTTCTGATGATACTCTGCTGAGTAACAGGGCCCGCGATTGGTGTACTGGGCAGTAGTGGATTTCCGGTGGAGAAGCTTGTGTTAGAGACTAGAGTTGGGAAAGGGCCGACCAGGTGGTCAGCCATGTATGGTTTATGGTGAAGGGAGAATGTCTTCTAGCAGACAGGAGGCTGTTTTTCCTGTTTTATCTAAGATCTTATAATCAGGACACTTGGACACAAAAATAAACTAATAACAGTATGAGTGGCGTGCAAAGAATAGACTGGAATAGGTGGGTAAGCACTGGATTAGAAAGGCTTCCTGAAGGTGCACCGGGTCTTGCAAGGTGAAAGAAGGAAGAGGAAGGAGTTGTTTAGGTAAGGAAACCAGCAGGCAAAGCAAGAGATGCTTGGGGAACGATGAGGGCCCTGTCTGGAGAGGAGGGTTGGGAGGAGGAGAGGTTGGGTAGGAAAGAGCTTGGAGCTAGATTTTAGAGGGTGACTTGGAGTGCCCAGTCAGGAAGGGAGCGCTGTCAGGGGAATGATACAGAGCGAGCGAGTTCTGTGGCTGGAACAGGTCTCCCAAGCTCAGGTTTCCGTGTGCTTAAATATATCTAGCGGCACAGCACTTGCTACCTCTGGAAGCAGCTTTTTCCAGCATTGCTTTGCGTTTATTTTTAAAACTTTTTTCTTCTTAAATTAAACTGAAATATGTCTCCTTAACTTTTTTCCTGTTTCAAAAAGTTCTGCCATCTGGGCAACACAGAATATGAAGAAAGGGGTGTCTGGGGGAGGTTAGTTTCTCAGGTGTGCGCAGGAAGCATTAAAGGGGTTGGGGGAGAGCCTGGTGGCTGAACCAACAGTCAAGAGACCATCAAGGTGGCAGGTGGTGAGATGGCACAGTTAAGACAGGACTGCTCTTGTAGACCATGGAAAGGGAGAATTGGTCAGTTGGCATGCAGCTTTATTGCCAGCTTGGCCTCTGTAAATGGCTCATCTTCCTTATAGATAGAACTAAGAAACCTGGTATGGGAAAAACTGTAATACTTTCTTGCCTCAGAGTTGAATCACTTAGGGTATGTATATTGGGGCAGTGTATGGTACTGAAAACTCCAGGTGAATTACCCATAATTAGCATATTCTTCTCAGCCTATCCTCATTCTGAGATTCTGCTGTGCAATTTTCTGTCAAGTTAAAAAAAAATTCCATTGCAGTGTGTGCTTCGGTGTTTATTTACACTAATAAAAGTCAACTAGCAAGTTATTTTATTTTTCTTAACTTATTTTGATACACAAGAAGTTGCAAAGATAGTACAAAGCAGTCCAGTATACCCGTTACCCAGTTTCCCCCAGTGGTTAGGTTTACGGAACTGTAGTACAGCATCAGCACTGGGAAATTGACATTGGCACGGTAATTCTCCGGTTTTACCCCTGTGAGGATCTGTGTAACCATCTCTGCAGTCGAGTTACAGAACTATGTCATCACCACAAAGCTGTCCCTCATGCTACTCCTTGTAGTTGTACCCTATTGCTTATGTTCCCTACCCTCCCTAACCCTCGGTAGCTAAGCTGTCTCCACCTCTGATTCTGCCATTTTGGGAATATTGTATAAATGGAATCATACAGCTATGATTGGTGATGATCTTTTGAAATTGGCTTTTCTTTCACTCTCAGTGCCCTTGAGAGCCGTCAAGTTGGTGTGTGTTATCAATAGTTTCTAACTTAATTGCTGGGTGATATTCCGTGAGTGCTCTGTGCTGTTTATGTAGCTTATCTTGTCATCCATTTAATAGGTTTTTTTGCATACATAGTTTTTTTGTTTTTTTTTTTTTGGCTGCACCCTCATCATATGAAAGTTCTGGGGCCAGGGATGGAATCTGAACCGCAGCTACAACCCACATTACAGCTGTGACAACGCAGTATCCTCAGTCCACTGTGCTGGGCTGGGGACAGAGACAGTGCCACATCTTAACCCACTGCACCACAGTGGAAACTCTTGAGTTTCTTTCCTTTTTTTTTTTTAATTTATAGTTTTGCATTTAACTTTCAGACTCATTTTGGGTTATTTTTTTTTATAACATGAGTTCTTTCTCAAGTTCTTTTTTTCCTTATGGACATCCAGTTGTTCCAGTATCATTTGTTGAAAAGACTGTCTTTCCTTGATTGAATTGCCTTTGCACCCTTGTTAAAAACCAGTACTTGGCGTTCTCGTCATGGTGCAGCAGAAACGAATCTGACTAGCACGTGAGGATTCACGTACTATCCCTGGCCTCGTTCAGTGGGTTAAGGATCTGGTGTTGCTGTGAACTTTGGTGTAGGTCGCGGGCGCAGCTTGATCTCTCATTGCTGTGGCTGTGGCGTAGGCTAGTGGCTACAACTCTGATTCGACCCCTAGCCTGAGAACTTCCATATGCCTCGGGTGTGGCCCTAAAAAGCAAAAAAAAAAAAAAAAAAAAACACTAGTGGTATGGGTTTATTTCTGATTTTCTATTTTGTTCCATTATCTCTGTGTCTGTCCTTCTGCCAATACCCCACACAGTCTCTGTTGCTATAGCGGTGAGTCTCTTATAATTGTGTGGAGTGATTCCTCCCACTTTATCCTTTTTCTGAATTGTCTTAGCTATTCTAAATCTTTGTGTTTCCGTATAAATTTTAGATAATCTTGTGTATATCTACAGAAAATCTAGGATTTTAATAGAAGTTACATTAAACTTGTAATCAATTTGGGGACATTGGATATTTTTACTATTTTGAGTTTTCTCTGAACAGTATAGGTTTCCATCTATTTAGATCTTTTAAAAATTTCTTTCTTCAGTGTTTAGTACCATATCTATATATCTATATTTCCTCTAAGTTTTTCCTGTGTGGATCATATATGTTCACCCCAGAGCACAAGGAAGGGAGAGTGTTCTCCAAGGGAACAAGGGGTATGATAAAATGATGTTTAATGGAAGCAAATTATCCTTCTCTATAATTGATGAATACCTGGTAAGTAATGGGATAGTCCATTAAAATGTTTTGCTATCTTTGTAGGTGTAAAATGCTACTTCCTTGTTTAAAAATTTGGTTTGTTTGTAGGTAAACGATGTTGACCATTTCTTCATGTTTGTATATGAGTGTATCTGAAACATGATGGTGCTTGTGAGAGCCCTTAGTGTAGACATTAGGGCTCCTTTGTTGATTTTTGAAGCTCTTTTTTTTTTTTTCTTACTGATTGGAATTCTACCAGGTTTTCAAAAATGGAGACTTGACTTATTAGACCAGAGAGGCTAATCTTTTAGATTTCTGACCACTAGTGATAGTGCAGAAGCAGCATTAACTTGGATTTGAGAATCAAGACCTGATCGCATGTGTCTATAATGATTTTAATGGGTAAGATTTACAGTGCTCCTGGAAAAGGTGATTGAGTTTGTGGAATAGAGCAAAGATTGCAGGTAAAGCCAATGACTTTTACTGCCTTTCAGACCATCTGGTTTGGTTTTCGTTCCTTGGTGCCATAGCGCTAACCATACTAAGTCACCTTTCATGTATGTGCTGTTATTCCATGGTGGATAAGCATAAAAACATCTGGATACTTCAGTGCTGCCTCTTGTCCAGTATGGATAAAAAGATTTAATTTAATAGTAACACCTACGTCCCCCTTCTCCGCAAATGGAGAGAAGGTGAAAATAGAATAAATTCTTTTACTTAGTATCATTGTCTTATAAATAGAAAGCAAAGAATTTAACGTTTGCCTTGTAATTTCCCACTTTTCCTGTCTATTTATGTTAGGCAGTATCTTTCTTAAGATTTCTTTGGAGGCTTTTCAGGTTCTAGCTTTGGGATCATTATTCCATTTCAGGTGAACTTTGATTATAGTACAAGCCTATTGTCACTGGGTAGAAATAGGCCCTCAAGTTATTGAGAGCAGTCAGAGTTGTTCAGTACTAATTCTCAAAGAACCATCTTTACTGTAGAAAGTGTCCTCACTTTTAAGAGTAAGAAAGCAGTATTTATTGGTCTTTTAAAACAGTAGAGTTTAAACTGTTGAGTTTGCCAGCATGGGTGTGATCTTGGTTGGTGAGCATTTTCTTTAATAGACTTGTACAGATACCTTCTCAGCTTTTGTTTTGGCCACGCATGTCACATTCATAAGTTCCCAGGGGCCAGGAAATTGAACCCATGCCATAGCACTGATAACTTGGATCCTTAAGCCAGTGCTCCACAAGGGAACTTCCTCTGCTTAGCTCTTTTAAATCTTTAAAGTATAGAATTACCTAGTCAGATAAAACTGACAGTCTTTCAGAAACAGTGTCGTAAGGAAGGGATAGGCACTGGAGTTCCCTGCGGGCTGTTGAGCAGGTTACGGATCCATCGCTGTCACAGCCGTGGCTCTGTTTACAGCCATGGGGCGGGTTCGATCCCTGGCCTGAGAACTTCTGTAAGCTTGTGGACACGGCCTAGAACAGAATAGAATAGACACCAGGACCATCTTTCGTAAAATAAAAAAAATACACCAGGACCATCTTTCATAAAGAAGGGATAGGCAATGAGGGTTTTGAATAGATATTAATTAGGAGGATTTTTTTATTCGTCTTAGTAATTGTGTAGTGAGATGAAGGGCGTAGATGCCTTCTCACTTTATTTAGAGTTTGATTTGTATATAGGTGGAAAATAATACATACGAAGAGGTGTGTGCATACACACGTGTATGTGTGTACATGTTTGCCTTTGTTAGTGAGTGTTAGTGAGTGTGTGTGTGTGTGTGTGTATATATATATATATATTTCAGTGTGAATCTTGGCAAGGTAGTTTTGTTTTGCCTTTTTTTTACGGCTGCACCCGCAGCATATGGAGGTTCCCCGTCTAGGGGTCCAATCAGAGCTATAGCTGCTGGCCTGCACCACAGCCACAGCAACATCAGATCGAAGCTGCGCCTGCGACCTACTCCATAACTCATGGCAACACCGGATCCTTAATCTACTGAGTGAGGCCAGGGATTGAACCCAAAACCTCATGGTTCCTAGTTGGATTCGTTTCTGCAGCGCCACGACGGGAACTCCTTGGCAAGGCAGTTTTAAGGAAAATAATGATGTGTTTTAGTCCTGACAAAAGAATGTTGAGCACAAGCCGTCACTTTCTTGAGGCATAACTTTCTTCTAGGCATTCAGATCGAAGGAGGTGAAAACTGGTCTCCTGTCCAGTGCAGATGTTGACAATTTCAGACTGATGTTCCCACATCTGATGCAGGCAGCCTGCAAGATAGATGTTAAAAGGCAGATGTGATCAGGGCAAAGCAGCTGTCACTGACTGTTTTGAGTAGGATTTGAGAGGTGGACAGGAGACAGTGGAGTCTGTGTTTGCTAATAAGTTCATGATGTGAAGACTTGAAACATAGCTTTGAGGAGCTTTGTGTGGGTGTGTGAGAGAGACTGCATTTTAATTTGTCTGGTTTTGTTAGTGTGGTTTTGTTCAAGTTTGAATCATGAGCTTGTTCTTATATATGGGCTCTTTAATTTTTCACAGGAGAGAAATAACAAGTATTCTTACACTGGAATACTGAGTATGGGTTTCAAAAAGTCTTTTTTCCCTTTTTTTTTTTTTTGCTTTTTAGGGTGCACCATGGCATATGAAGGTTCCCAGGCTAGGGGTCCAGTCGGAGCTGTAGCCGCCAGCCTATGCCACAGCCACAGCAAGGCCAGATCCGAGCCGCGTCTGCGACCTACACCACAGCTCACAGAAATGCCAGATCCTTAACCCACTGAGCAAGTACAGGGATCAGACCTGCATTCTCATGGCTCCTGGTCGGGTTCGTTAACCGCTGAGCCTCTTCGGGAACTCCTCAAAAAGTCTTAATGATGTCAGCAGCAGAGAAACATTTAACATTTTGAAACAGATTAAATTTAAGTTAATTAGGTTTTTAGATTAGTGTAATCACTTTGTTCATTAAACCTAAATCAACTGATTTTTCTCATATGGTTGCTTTAAGTTCTGGCTTCTCATTTGTTATCGTGCTTTTCCCCCTGCTATCGTGGTAGATTTTTCATGCTGTTTTCACCTCTTATTTTTGTGGCTCTTTCCATGTGATCCTGTGATGGCTGTATCTGTTGTTAGGAGTGCTCCTACTCCAATTCCTACCATTCATATGTTCCTGAGGACCATGATTAATTTAACACTTGTTCATTATTGACCCCTGTTCCTCCACTCTCACTATTTAATCAGTTTTCTCTTGCCTTCATTTAACTTGAGCAGGAAAAACAAAACATAAATTCTGAAAAATTGTTAATTGGTTGTCATCTGGGTGTTGTCTGACTGTAAGTCTTCAGAATGGAGGCTGTTTTCTTTGACTGGGATGTGTCAGGGATGCTTTCTGCTCCTGGATCACTACCCGTGTGCGAGCATATGCTACTTTGCAAAGACTTGGGTTCTGGCGTAGCCAGCTTGAAAGTGAGGGAAAGAGAATGAATTTATTAAATTCTCATGTTCCCTGTCATGTTGAAATTGCTCCTCTTTTTTTTTTTTTCAAGTCTATCTTGTTAAATTTACAAAAATAGTAATACTAACCAGGATACTAAGTTACAGTGGGTAATAGTAAGTTATGTTGGGAAATATTACCTCCTTAATATATTTATACAGTGTAAGGTTACAGAGGAAGTTATCTTAGGTATAGAATTTTTGACTTTGGCATGACTTCAACCATGAGGTAGAAACGTGGTTTCTACTAGTTAATTTCTTAAGAAAGTGATTCCAAGTGCAATGCATGTTATGCATTTATTTGAATGTGTAATCAGGAAGTAAGTGCCTCTCTTTGGAGTGTTTTTGAATAGCAGCAGGGTGCACTTGAATTAGTAAGGAAAATGAGAACATGAATATGTGTGGTTCTCTATTTTAATTAAAAAAAATCCGTTCTGTCTACTAGAAAAAGTAGAAATTTCAAAGTTCTTTTTCTTACCCACAGGGGAAGAGTGTAGTTTGAGAGTTTCTCTGGGTGCTCTCTGAGCTGATTCCCTGGGCTTGTAGTATTTAAATAACATATTAATTTTTTTTTTTTTTTACAGAGTTGATTTTCAAATGATAAAAAATAGTTTTGTGTATTAAAAATGTCACCTCAGGAACATTTTTTAGAGCCTCTGTCAGGAATTCTGTGACGTTGTCAGTTCTTTAAATTGTGGAGGTAGCATCTAGGGGTCTGTAGTATTTGTATATTCTCCATTGATGAGTGGAAGAATGGAACTGGTTAAATGTTTTATTCAGGTTCATCTGTGTGTCACAGGACTTAGGAGTTAAGCCAGATATATTGCACCATTTGGTTTCTTCTCATAAGAACTATATTATAAAATCTGTTATCCTTTGCAACTACATTGCCAGCTTGTCTCATTGACAAGTGTGGAAGATGTCTCATTTTATTAGTAGATCATGGAAAATGAATTTTAAAGTTTGAGGGGGTGGAGGGAAGAGATTGGGACAGGTTGGGAAATGCATGTTAATCCTTGATTACCTTGAAGTTGGCAAATAATTTTGTGAAGACTTAGTCCTGTCGGTTTGTTATTTTTGTAAAAAGAACGTTGATGGAATGATAACAAGTAAGAACTGTTATGTCACTTTTTGGTGAGATCCCTCAATCAAATATATTTAAGAGAGGAATTGCCGTTGTGGCTCAGCAGTTAACGAACCCGGCTGGTATCCATGGGGACATGGTTTGATCCCTGGCCTTGCTCAGTGGGTTAAGGATCTGGTGTTGCCATGACCGGTGGTATAGGTTGCAGACTTGGTTCGGATCCCATGTTGCTGTGCTGTGTTGTAGGCCGACAGCTACAACTCCGATTTGATCCCTAGCCTGGAAACTTCCATATGCTGTGGGTGTGGCCATAAAAAAAAAAAGAATTCAAAATCCTGTGATTGGTAAGTTTAGATAATCAAATTCAGGGCTGTTTTTTTTTTCTTTTTCTTTTTTTTGGAGGGGGGCTGCAGCTGCAGCATATGGAACTTGCCAGGCTGGAGGTCAAATTGGAGCATCGGCTGATGGCCTGCGCCACAGCCACAGCAACTTGGGATCCGAGTCACATCTGCGACCTACACCACAACTGGCAATGCCAGATCCTTAACCCACCGAGCAGGGCCAGGGATCAAACTTACATGCGTATGGATACTAGCGGGGTTCATTTCCACCGAGCCACAGTGGGAACTCCAGTGCTAGATGTCTTACTTTCTGTTGCGTAAAAAGACGCCCAGTTATTAAGTACAGGGTAGTTTATAAAAGACTTACTTGTGATGTTGGTTGCTTTCTTCTTTTCTGCCCTTTTTTCTTCTTCTTCTAACTCTGGTTATTCTCTGGGCAGAACTAAAAATGTTCCTTTAACAAAAGTTATTTTTCTGCGGTGAACATGTTTTTGATATTAAGAGCAAAACAGAAGAAATAAAAATGAGCTATAATTTTGTTGCTCAGAGATAACCCAGTGGTTAACATTTTGGTCTAGACCCTTACAGTTTTTTTGCTTTTTTTTTTTGGCCGTGCCAGCAGCATGTGGAAGTTCTAGGGCCAAGGATCAAACCTACACCAAAGCAGCAACTGGAACCACAGCAGTAATTATGCCAGATTGATCCTTAACCCACTGAGCCACTAGGGAACTCCTCCGTTTGTTTTTTTATGAATATACTCACATGGGTAGAAATACATTTTGCTTGACTGTTTTACTTATTTACATTTTCACTTAATGGATTATGAATGTCTTTGAGTTTCATTAACACAATTTTTAATGGCTGAATAATATCCTCTAAGTGGGATATGATTTAAGGACGTTATCTTGAACCATAAAATTAAAGATGATTGTCTTTAATATTGTTATGGCCAGAGTTTTATTTACGTTTCAAAAATTTAAAAGGAGTATGGTAAAAAGACAGTTTTTTATTTTAAAAGCTGGAGCCTTCCATTGTTAACAAGGGTAATAAGAGATATTGGAGAGGATAAAAAATTCTAGACAGTTAAGATCATTTTGAGATAAACAGAGTGACTTGAGTAAGGTAATCAAGGAAATTAGTGGGAGAGGGAGAATTCAGAATCCCACTTATGGCCATGAAATTGATTATGAAACGAATAAATAATTTGAGCACGTTTAAGGTGATCAATGTCTTGTAACTCTGCTCCTGGAAGCTTCTGCCATTTGGACATAGGGCTGTGTTTGCTGGTCCTCAAAAGCATATTTAGGTGGTTATCTTAAAAGTATCTTTTTCTTTTGACTCTGGCAGTTGATAACAAACAATATGCTCTTATAAAATGTTCTATTTAAGAATATATTTTTTTTAAGAATATTTTCTTATTTAAGAATTGTCTCAAGTTCTGCATAATAGTTGAATTTCTGTAGCAACTAAACAAAAAATAATAACATTGAGCCTGGGCTACAGATGGGTCCCTTATTTTACCACTTCGCTATATATATGTATATATTTGTTTTTTCCACACCCATGATATGTGCAAGTTCCTAGACCAGGGATTGAACCCATGCCACAGCAGTGAACCAGGCTGCTGCAGTGACAATGCCACAGGAGAACTCTGGCTTTTGCATGTTTTGAATAAGCTTCTCAGTTCTCAAGATAGTTGATTTCACAAAGCTATTTCATAGTGTATACTGATTTCACTTTCTTCTTTTTGCAGTGACGCTAGTAACCATGGGATTTTTTTATACCTTAGAGAAGAGGAATTTTGCATATAGACTTTTTAGGAGTGCTTTAAGTTATTCCTTTCTAGGAAGACCTGAGTTTTATGTATCACAGATGTGAATTAAGGATAATTTTGCATTTTAAAATCATTTGAAGACCTCTTTCTTTCTTTTTTTTTTAAGATGGGATAGATTTTTTTTGCTTTTTTTCTTTTTAGGCCTGTACCCACGGCATATGGAAGTTCCCAGGCTAGGGGTCAAATCAGAGCTGTAGTTGCCAGCCTATACCACATAGCAACACCAGATCTGAGCCACATCTGCAACCTATGCAACAGCTCATGGCAACATGGGATCCTTAACTCACTGAGCTAGGCCAGGAATTGTACTCACATCCTCATGGATAGTAGGATTTATTATTGCTGAGCCATGATGGGAACTCTACTTAAAAAATTCTTTTTTGCTTTTTAGGGCCGTACCTGCAGCATATAACTTGTACCACAGCACACAGCAACGCCAGATACCTGGCACAGCAATGCTGGATCCCTGACTCACTAAGCAAGGCCAGGGAGCAAACCTGAATCTTCATGGATATTAGTCAGATTCATTTCCACTGAGCCACAATGGGAACTCCCACTCTTTTTTTTTTTTTTTAAGGGCTGCGCCCTCGGCATATGGAAATAACCAGGCTAGGGGTCTAATCGGAGTTGTAGCTGCCAGCCTACACCACAACCACAGCAGCCTGGGATCCGAGCCACCTCTGTGACCTACACCATGGCTCACGGCAACACCAGATCCTCAACCCACTGAGTGAGGCCAGGTTTGGAACCTGCATCTTCATGGTTCCTAGTGGGGTTCATTAACCACTGAGCCACAAAGGGAACTCCTGTTTTTTAATTTTTAAAAAACCTTTTTTACTTTTTGGCCATGGTATGCAGCTGCTTGGTTCCCAGGCCAGGATTGAACCCAGGCCACACTTGGTGAAAGTGCCAAGTCCTAACCACTAGACCACCATGGGACTTGCTGTTGACGAGACTTTTGATATGCAGTCAGAGGAACTTAGTGAAGGCAAACTTACTGACGTAAATGAGAAAAGTTGTTGTGATGAAAAGGAAGTGATGTCCAAGAGGAAGTGATGTCAGCAGAACCTTTACATTAAAGGAACTCTTGGAGATATTTTATGACATTGAAAGTGCAAAGGATCGGAGGTCCCATCATGCCACAGCGGAAATGGCATGAAAGGATCCACCATTGCCGTGAGCTGTGGTGTAGGTGGCAGACGCGGCTCGGATCTGGCACTGCTGTGGCTGTGGCTCCAATTGGACCCCTATCCTGGGAACCTCCATACGCCATGGGTATGGCCCTAAAAAGCCAAAAAAAAAAAAAAAAAGTGCAAAGGATAAAATGTTGAAAACTGATCCAAACTTAGAAAAAGTAATTTGTGAAGGGATAGAAAAGATGCTCGCTCTGTATCATGTTGAAAAAGGGAATCATTGTTCAGAAACTACTTTTGAGTAGTTTTCTTACAGGGAAATAAAACATTTTAGTTCTCAGTGTTCAAAATGCCTTAAGTTATGTATTAAAAAAAATTTTAGTTATACTGTTTTTTTCTTTTATTTCTCTGTATATTTATAATCAGTAATACCAAGCCTTTAACCTTTTAACAAAAACTGTTAAAGGTCACAGGACGATTGTAATTTTTCCCATTGCTGATTAAGGTCATGTTGTGTTAAGGTAACATTATTGCAGACCATCACTGCTGTGCAAAAGTGAGGTTCCCGCGTTAGCTGTTTGTGCGACTGTGAAAACCAAGACTGGTCGTGAGGCTGCGGTTTTTGTCTGACTTCCAAGTTCATGACCCTACTCTCTCCTGTTATATTGCTTTCCTACACAAAATAAAAACAAAAAGCAGAAAAAATTTCTTTAGCAGACCCTTGACTTGTCTTTGTAGTAGCGGACCAGTTCTTGAAAGAACCGTTTTCTTTCTGACTTGTTCTGTTCCTTGCAGTCTGACTTTGACACCTCCCCCAGAGGGGCTCTCCCTCATTGCCTCCATGCCGGCCCCGCGGTTTTCTTGGCTTTCCAGGATCATTTCAGTGCACATTTGTCCTCATGCCTGTTGTTTGGTGTTCTCTCTGCCAAGAATGTTGCCTGTAGCCACATTGCTCTTGTGCTTCTTTTTTTCTTTCTTTTTTTGTGTGGCCGTGGCTGTGGCATATGGAGGTTCCTGGGCTAGGTGTCGAATTGGAGCTGCACGAGGCCTACACCACAGCCCTGGCAATGCTGGCTCCAAGGTGCATTTGTGAGCTATGTTGGCACTCATGGCGTTGCCAGATCCTTAACCCACGAAGTGAGGCCAGGGGTTGAACATGGATCCTCAGAGACAACGTTGGGTCCTTCACCCACTGAGCCACAATGCAGACTCCATGTGCTTCCTTTTTAAAGACTTTCCCTCAAGTGGTATCTGATCTCCATTTTAAGTTGTATCTTATGTCACCACTCTCCCCGTCCTTCTTTGTGTCACTGCCACTCCCTCCCCAAGTAGTTTTGTCTAGCAAACTTCATAGTTTACTTACTATGTTGTTATCTTTTAATTGTGTCTGGTTAAATTTCTTTTTTCTTTTGTCTTTTTAGGGTTGCGACTGTGGCATATAAAAGTTCCCAGGTTAGGGTCTAGTCGGAGCTACAGCTGCCAGCCTACGCCACAGCCACAGCAACACAGGATCCAAGCTGCATCTGCGACCTACACCACAGCTCACAGCAACGCCAGATCCTTAACCCACTGAGTGAGGCCAGGGATCAAACCCGCATCCTCATGGATCCTAGTCAGGTTCATTAACTGCTTGCTGAGCCATGAAGAGAACTCCTGCAGTCAGATTCTTAACTCATTGCACCACAATGGGAATTCCTCATGTATACATTTTTGTGTAGACACGTTTTCATTCAGTTCTCTTGGGTATGTATATACCTAGGAGTGGCATTGATGGGTCGTATGGTAATTACATTTAACCTTTTGAGGAACTGCTAGACTGTTTTTCAAAGTGGCTGCACCATTATATATTCCCACCAGTGTGGTATGAGAGTTTTAGTTTACCCATATCCTCACCAACATTTGTTACTATTTGTCTTTTTTATTATAGCCATGCTAGAAGATATGAAATAGCTCATGATTTTGACAGGCATTGCCATTACAGAAAATGAGGTTGAGCATCTTTTCACATGCTTATTAGCCATTCGTATATCTTCTTTGGAGAGATGTATTATAATTCCCTTGTCTATTTTAAATTGGATCATTTGTCTTTTGTTGATTTTTAAATTTTTTTTTTGCCTTTTTTTTAGGGCCGCGCCTGTGGCATATGGGAGTTCCCGGCTAGGGGTCAAATTGGAGCTACAGCTGCTGGCCCATGCCACAGTCACAGCAACACAGGATCTGAGCCTCATCTGCAAATTACACTACAGCTCATGGCAGTGCTGGATCCTTAACCCACTGAGTGAGGCCAGGGATTGAACCTGCAACCTCATGCTTGCTAGTCGGATTTGTTTCTGCTGCGCCACAACGAGAACTCCTTTATTGTTGATTTTAAGAGTTGTTTATATATTGTGGATACTCAATCCTTGTCAAACAAGTGGTTTTCAAAGGTTTTCTTCCATCTTGTGGGTCTTTTCACTTTCTTGGTAGTGTCTTTAGAAGCACAAAATTTTAGATTTTGTTCATGTCCAATTTATGTTTTTTTCTTCTGTTGTTTGTACTTTGAGTGTCATAGCTAAGAAACCATTGCTTAATCAGAGGTCATGGAGAGTTGTATCAATATTTTCTTCTAAGTATTTTACAGTTGTAGCTCTTAAATTGCATTTGATCTGTTTTGAAAGTATATGGTATGAAGTAGGGTTCCAACTTCATTGTTTCATGTGTGAATGTTTAGTTGTCCCAGTACTATTTTTTTTTTTTTTTGGTCGTTTTGCGTTTTCTAGGGCTGCACTTGTGGCATACGGAGGTTCCCAGGCTAGGGGTCTAATTGGAGCTGTAGCCACGGGCCTACGCCACAGCCACAGAAATGCTGGATCCGAGCTGCGTCTGCGGCCTACACCACAGCTCACAGCAACACTTGATCCTTAACCCGCTGAGCAAGGCCAGGGATCAAACCTGCAACCTCATGGTTCCTAGTTGGATTCCATGATGGGAACTCCAATCCCAGTACTGTTTCCTGAAAGAACTGTTTTCCTCCTATTGAATTAGACTTGGCAGTCTTGTTGAAAATTCTTTGTATTTCTGGCTTCTCAGTTCTATTCCAGTGGTCTTTTTGTATGCATTTGATTTTATTGGCCATTTTCCACTTGTAAATGCTTATCTTCTTGTTTTTGATAGTTTGTTATCTTGGTTCTCTGTTTCTCTGGTCACAGAGCCTTCCTTCCCTTGCTCCTAAATCCATAGTCTCAAGGGCTCCGGTTTTTTTGCTTTTTGTTTTTTGTTTTAATCTTCCCCAGTTTATGTGCACACATAAGTTACTCTGGCCCTCTTCTCCATCTCAGGACAGCTCTATCTTGAACCCTTTATGTAGTCTTGAATGCTTTCCCCTCTCCCTCCCCCTCCCTCCCTCTCTCTCTCTCTCTCTCTCTCTTTCTCTCTCTCTCTCTGACCAACACATGCAGCAAGGATGTGGCAATCTCAGTTCCCAGGCCAGGCATGGAACCCAGGCTGCAGTGTTGAAAGTGCCGAGTCCTAACCACTAGACCACCAGGGAACTCCCTCTTTCCCCTCATTCTTAATAATAAGAGTGAGGGGAAAGAGTTACAGTATCATTTGACCCCTGCTATTGACTATTATTCTTTCCTGGGCTCTTACTCTCCTTTTCTCACCCTTATCTCTGGTCAGGTTTATTACATGTACTTTTTTTCCTAAGTTTTTTTTTTTTTCTTATTAAACTATAGTTTATAATGTGCCAATTTCTGCTGTATAGCAGAGTGACTCAGTCTATTATATATGCTTTTGATACGTTAATCCTGTGTTCTCTGTGACTTTCATTTCTGTCTTTGGCTCAGAGATTCCTTTGTACTCTGTCCATGGCCTTTACATCTCCATCATCTGATGCTTCTATATATATCCCTTACTTCCAAGTTAGACTAGAGAAGTCAGTCTTCAAATAGGCCTTTTTATAGTATAAGCATCTTGTTAGGTTGTTCTAAGGCCATAAGCATTAGCATTACAAATCCTGACTCTATCATTTATTGTTAGGTGGACTTGATTAAGTTGTAGTTAACTTGCCTAAGCTTTAGTTGTCTCATTTGTTGCCTTTTTTTTTTTTTTTGTCTTTTTGCCTTTTATCTAGAGCTGAACCCGTGGCATATGGAGGTTCCCAGGCTAGGGGTCTAACAGGAGCTGTAGCCGCTGGCCTTCGCCACAGCCACAGCCACGCGGGATCCTAGCCGCGTCTACACCACAGCTCACAGCAATGCCGGATCCTTAACCCACTGAGCAAGGCCAGGGATCGAACCCGCAACCTCATGGTTCTTAGTCGGGTTTGTTAACCACTGAGCCACGAAGGGAACTCTTTTTTTTTTTTCTGGGTTGCATTTGCAGCATATGGAGGTTCCCAGGCTAGGGGTCTAATCGGAGCTCCAGCTACTGGCCTGCGCCACAGCCACAGCAACGCCAGATCTGAGCCACCTCTGCGACCTACACCACAGCTCATGGCAATGCCAGATCTTTAACCCACTGAGTGAGGCCAGGGATTGAACCCGCAATCTCATGGTTCCTAGTTGGATTCATTTCCGCTGCATCAGAACAGGAACTCCTAATTATCTCATTCGTAAAGAAAGGCCAATACCACCTACTTTGTAGGGGGGGTGAAAGGATTAAATAAAATATGTGGAGTAAGCATTTAATAAATGTTAGATATTATTATGTTGCTCTTCCTTTTGCTTGAGGTGCCGATAACTCCCTTAACTGTCCTGCCCCACATTCTTCCTGTGCTCCAAGAGTGGAGTCCATTGCAGAGAACTGTTGCTTGCATTTCACTCCTACCCCAGGTTGGTTGTTAGTGCTTCCTCCTTTGACCTCATGGTAGTACTTCGTGCCTTTTTTAAAGCTTGTATTTTAAAAATGCCACCTAGGAGTTCCCGTTGTGGCTCAGCGGAACCAGATCTGACTAGCAACCATGAAGACACGGGTTCTATCCCTGGCCTTGCTCAGTGGGTTAAAGATCCGGCTGTAGTGTAGCTTGCATATGCGGCTTGGATCTGGCATTGCTTTTTGCCTGTGGTATAGGCCAGTGGCTACAACTCTGATTCGACCCCCTAACCTTGGAACCTCCATATGCCACAGGTTCAGCCCGAAAAAGACCAAAAAAAAAAAAAAAGTGCCACATAATTTCTTTACGATCACTTTCTTCATTTCTGGTTTATAAACTGTTTGAAAGCAAATTGAATCTTGCTAAGCTGTGGATTTATTTGTTTTAGTGTGTAATAACCTCTCGATAAATAGGTAAAAATCCCTTTATTGTATAGGGTCCTATTTCTTGTTTAATATCTCTTGCTTAATATTAATATTAAGGCAGATATCTTTTTGCAAGCTTTAGAGACAATTTCTTACATGAGTAAATAGCTTTTCCTAATATCTTCTCACAGCACCTTGTCCACAGGGCTACTGTAATTCTGATTGCATTATAACACTCCCTAAAGTGTGGGCCCTTGGAGTACAGGTGCTTTTTGTCTTAATCAGCTTTTAATCGTTTTCTTATCCTACCTTCCTCCCTCCATAGAGTTCCATAAGGACATAGGCTGTTTCTTGAGTACTGGTATGTCGCTGGCATCTAATACAGCCTTTGATGTATAATGGGCGTGCAAATATTTGTTGAATAAATAAATGAATGTAAGATAACATTTTTGTTATATAGCCACATAATTGCCATATGTCTGTATCTTAGATCCAGAAAAACTTTTAACTATAAAGTTCTTCATTGTGAGTTATTTCTGACCTGACAAATAGGCAGAGCTTGTCTTTACTCTTAGTACTATATACAGTTCTTTTTAATCTAATTAATCTATGAAGAAGCCGAGGGTATTTAACTTTTTCCCCCTAAACTCATATTCTGTAACTAAATTTGATAGCTAGCAGAAATTTAGTAGTTCTCTTCAGAAGTAGCTAGGTCTTCTTGAGAGTGTACTTCTTTACATTTGTGGAAGAGAGGAGAGAGTGAATAGCCTTTAGGCTTTAATCTGAAGTGGACTCGTTCAGCCAAGGAAGGGAGTAATTGCTTTTCCAGGAATCCAAAGATAGTCACCACAGAGGCACTGTCAACATAACTGCAGAACAGACACAGCTCTGGCCCTCCAGTTGCTTCCAGCTATAAGAAAAGAGAAACGATAGGTACCTTAAATGGTTATTATTAGGAGCACGTAAGAAAAAAGTGTAAGTTATTCTTTAAGTTTCTAGAAAATAAGTAACTTCTTAACATTGTCGAAGTCAGGATTGTTTAAGCTGGATAATCCTAATAACTACAGTAAAATTTTAAAAATTATGACTGTAATACCTGTTTGTTAAAGAAAATGTTTTTACAGGGAGTTCTAATTGTGGCTCAGTGGGTTACGAATCCAACTAGAATCCGTAAGCTTGCAGGTTTGATCCCTTGCCTTGCTCAGCTGATTAAGGATCTAGTGTTGCCATGAGCTGTGGTATAGGTTGCAGACATGGCTCAATCTGGCGTTGCTGTGGCTGTGACATAGGCTGGCAGCTGCAGCTTTGATTCAGCCCCTAGCCTGAGAATGTCCTTATGCTGCAGATGCAGCCCTGAAAAGCAAAAAAAAGAAAAAAGAAAAAAAAGAAAAAGTTATTTTTTAAAAAATCGGCGCAGAAACCAAAAAAAAGTTTTTGTAAGTACAGAATAATGTAGAGTCAGATTATAACTTAATATAACTATTATTTGTCTTTTGACTCCAGTCTTTTTTTTAAACACCGATTATGTACATTCATCATTTTGTCTTTTTTTCTGCCTAAGATTTCATCATAAGCCTTAACTTTTTTTTTTTTTTTTGGTCTTTTTAGGGCCGCACCCATGGCATATGGAAGCTCCCAGGCTAGGGGTCAAATCAGAGCTGTAGCTGCTGGCCTACACCACAGCCATACCAGATCCAAGCCGCGTCTGTGACCTATACCACAGCTCATGGCAACAGCGGATCCTTAACCCATTGAGCGAGGCCAGAGATCAAACCTGAGTCCTCATGGATACTAGTTAGATTTGTTTCCACTGAGCCAAGCCGGGAACTCCTAATTTTACATATGTTAATATTCGCTTAATAGTCAGTTGTAGGCTATCCTATAATTTACTTAACTAGAGTCTTGAGCATTTGAGCTGTTGTCAGTGTTTTCCTATGAGGAAAATGACCTCTTGTGTTCTCACATGTGAGTCTCTGAGCTGCACAAAGTAGAGGGTTGGGATGTTGTGGTAGTCCTCTGTCGTGTTTCTCTCATTCTGTGAATGTGAGCCTAGATTGCATTAGATACATTTTTTTCTCCCATTCCAATCTTGGATTTTTTTCTTTCCTGAGTATGCATGTATCAGTCCTTCTTGGAAAGAGTATTGCTGGATCAATGGAAAGAAGTGTTTTTAAGCCTCTTGTTATGTAGTGCTCTATCACTTTTCAGATGTTATGCTTTCACCAGCAATATATGAGGGTGCTTTTTTTAGTGACAGAAAACAAACTAAAGGGAGTTCCTGTTGTGGCTCAGCGGAAACAAACCTGACTGGTATCCATGAGGATGTGAGTTCAATCCCTGACCTCTCTCAGTGGGTTAAGGATCTGGCATTGCCGAGAGCTGTGGTGTAGGTCGCAGACAGGCTCACATTCCGTGTGGCTGTGGTGTAGGCCATCGACTGCAGCTCCAGTTCAACTCCTAGCTTGGGAACTTCCATATACCACACCTGTAGCCTTAAAAAAAAACTAAAGAAAAAACAACAACAAAAAAAATCCTTAGACCAAATTCTGTACGTGCAATATACAAAGTTTGAGTTATTTTTATTTATTTTTTAAAATGTAGACAAGTTTTTGGTTCATTCCTGCTGAGATTGTTTTTCCTTCTGTAAAACAGGTGATTTGATGAAGAGTGCTGCTGGAGAGTTCGCAGATGATCCCTGCTCTTCCGTGAAGCGTGGCAACATGGTTCGGGCGGCCCGAGCTTTGCTCTCTGCTGTTACTAGGCTGCTTATTTTGGCTGACATGGCAGATGTCTACAAATTACTTGTTCAGCTGAAAGTTGTAAGTACAGGCTTATGTCTGTAATTTGTTCTATCATAGTGAGGCTGCTGCTGGCCATACTTAGTTTAGCATTCCTTAGGATTTGGTTTGGTTGTGAACTTAGTTTACCCAGGTGGAGCAGGAATGTTTTTAATTTCCACTGATTCCTCTATTCCAAATAAACATCATACTGGCTCAAATGTGAGCCTATTGTTGTCTTTGTTCCAATGAAGAATTTGTAGCAGAGGGCAAAGGTATTGTTTTTACTTCTTTCTTTTTTTTTTTTTTGCTTTTTAGGGCCGCACTAGTGGCATATGGAGGTTCCCAGGCTAGGGGTCTAATCAGAGCTACAGCCGCTGGCCTACGCCACAGCCACAGCCATGCCAGATCCAAGCCGCCGGCCTACACCACAGCTCATGGCAACGCCGGATCCTTAACCCACTGAGCAAGGCCAGGGATTGAACCTGCAACCTCATGGATTCTATGGTTCCTAATCAGATTTGTTAACCGCTACGCCACGACGGGAACTCTGCCTTCTTTCTTTTTTGCAATAGTGATTAAATGTTTCCTTGTACCAATGGGGTTCCAGAGTTGAGAAATCAGGATAGGTTAAATTGGATCCTTTTAGGTGGAAGTCAGAGTCATGTCGCCTTTCCCTAGTAAAGCTCAGGTATCAGCTGCTCAAATGTTAGAAGGCCATGGGAACTCAGGAACAAGTTTGGATTGCTGAGTAGCTGTTAAAAGGAATAAAAAATTCTAGATCTTCTTTATGTACAGACTTGTTGAGAATTTTTTTGGTGGGGGTCTGTTTTATAGGTAGAGGATGGTATCTTGAAACTGAGGAACGCTGGCACTGAACAAGACTTGGGAATACAGTATAAAGCCCTGAAACCTGAAGTGGATAAGTTGAACATGATGGCGGCCAAAAGACAGCAGGTACGCTCATGATTTGGGGGATATATTTAAGTTGTTCATATTATTATCTCCTGGGAAAAATCCATTTTATCTAAGTTTTCAAAAGTACGAATATCTCCCTCTGCTTGTATAGTTCCATTGAAACCTTTATGATGTGTCATTGCATTGTATTGTTAAGTATTTTATTAATAAAATACAATTTAAAAAAGTATTAATAAAGGTTAAGTTGTGTTCATGTTACACTTCTGTTTTAATTGCTGTGAAGATTTTACTTAAGGTAGCTCAACAGTTTGTGATAGTGTCCCGTCCTGGTGGTTGTCCTGGGTAGCTAAAGGTCATAGTTTCTTTTGGGTGGTATCCTCCCTACACATGGTTTCATGGGTTCTGGTAACTGCTGCCTCCTTTTGTCTTTTTGGGCCTAAGTGCCCTAACAGATTATGGTATTCCTGTGCTTTGCCCATAGCTTTTATAGCATAGTCCCTAAACCACCTTCGAATTACTCAATTTGATTTTACTGTTTTCTACTAGTATCTTCTCCATGTTCCAGTTTTAAAATTTGTCTTGGGTTTGTAGTATGTCACGATCATTCATGGTTTTCCTTGGGCCTAATTCTATAACCGTTAGCCTTAGCCTCCTATAGTAGAATTTGTTGAGTAGGTTGGCTCTAGGCTGTGTGCCTCCTGATCATAAAATGACCTTTAGAGTTCCTGGGCCTTGGTATATATTTTTATAACCTAGCGGTTCTCTTGGGAATTAAAATGCTTAACTCATTTTATCCTAAAGTACTAGCCTGCTGGAAACTCCATTCTCCCTTTTGGCTGCTAACTACTGGTGGTCTTCAGTTATGGGTCACAGTTTTCCACACATTTTGTTTTCTGGCAGAATTCCTCTATTTTTGGACATTTAGTACCCCGGACTATTTTCACCTTTGACCTTTTCTCCTTTCCCCAATTGTAGTATGTAATGATTTACCTCCTCATCGAGGCTTTTATCTTTTCAGGCAGCCCTAGTCCAAAAAAGGGGTATTTCCTCAAGAGCAGCATTTGGATATTATGTGTGTACTGGTTGCCTTAGCTTTTCTTGTATCATTTAAGCAGCAGCCACCCAGTGAGGAAATGCTGAACCTTCAGCAGTCTGTAGGTGCTCTGAAATTGTTTTTTTGTTGTTGTTGTTGTTGTTTTGTTTTTGTCTTTTTGCCTTTTCTAGGGCCGCACCGCGGCATATGGAGGTTTCCAGGCTAGGGGTCTAACAGGAGCTGTAGCTGCCGGCCTGCGCCACAGCCACAGCAACACGGGATCCGAGCCGCGTCTGCGACCTACACCACAGCCCACGGCAACGCTGGATCCTTAACCCACTGAGCAAGGCCAGGGGTCGAACCCGCAACCTCATGGTTCCTAGTCGGATTCGTTAACCACTGAGCCACAACAGGAACTCCTGAAATTGTTTGTCCTTAAGGTTTTTCTGGAACATGATATGATGGTGAGGGTGTTGGTGAAAATAATAATGAATAACCTTAAAAAGGTGTTTACTTACACTAAACACTGTTATAAGCCCTTTATAAATACAATTTTGTTTAATCTTCATGAAGAATAGCATAAGGTAGATCAAATAATTGATGAAATATTAATTTTTATGAAGGAAGGAACTGTAACAGAGAAGTTAAATAATTTGGCATGGATATTAATCTAGTAAGTGGTGGAGCCAGGCTTTGAACCTAGGCTGCCTGGCTCCAAGGACAGGGGTTTTGTTTAAACTGTTAGTATAGTCCCAGTGCCTAGAACATGGCCTGGTAGTATTCAATACATACTTCTTTAACTAATGAGCGAACAAGCCGCTTTGCTCTCCTGCAGGTCCGTCCGTCCTGGAATGGGGTTCTCTGGCCCTAATCGGTTACTTTCCTGGGCTGGAATATAATTTGCTGACTAGAAGTTTTGAATTTTCATTCAGCTGCAGGCTCTTCCTTGACTGTGAGGGTAAAATGGATAGCAGAGGTAAGGGTCTGCTGGCATTGACCCTGATTCTGTAGCGAGGACTACTTCTGCCTTGTGCTGTCAGCTCTGCCCCCCCCACCCCCCCAGTATGCTAAAGATGGAATACTTGGCTATTTACACTCCGTCCACTCAGGTACATAAGCTCATTGAGATAGATTTGGTAAAAACATAGTGTTTCTTACCTAGTCTCTGAACTCTGACTTTCTCTCATGATTATTTTTCTAAAAACCTGAACAGTCAAACTGGTAATTGATGTTACTGCCACGCTACTATGTGTAAATCGTCTGGACTGGCTGGATTTGACCATGGACCGTTTCTTTAAGTAAGGTCATTTCAATCTAAGAGAAGACATCTGATCAAAAGTATGGATACAATTTTCTATTGTTAAGAGGGCCATGAGGGGAAACTTTCACTTGAGTTTCCAGGTCTTGGTTAGAAAGTATTGTGGATTGCTTAGAACTTAGCTTCTGTTTGTTGGTCACTGCATGTGATGGTTGGTTCAAATTACTTTGAAAGCAGTCATTTCCAGTCTGTGTTTTCTGTTTGTTCCTGAGTATATATAAAACATAACTGGATTGGTCCAGTTGGGGAATCATGAATGCTAATAAAGTAGATGAAGGGACTCTGATTTCTTAAGTAATCTATTACATTGCTTAATAGCTTACTTTTTTTTCCCCCACTAATCTGGGTTAGTATATATCTTGAAAGGAATTCCTGTGATCATTATTCTTAATTAGAGTAAATAGTGCTGCCTTGTGATAGTGTCTATTTTCGTATCTTAACAAAGTCTAGTTTCTTTGTGCTATGGCAAAAGTAATTCTAAAGAGAGAATATAGAACACTTTAGCAGTTAGGATAAATGGTATTTACTTGTCATTTTCATCATAGATTAAAATACATCCCCTGTACTTGTAAAAAGAAGTCTATCAAAGCTACATTGTGGTGAGGGCAAGACATTTAGAAAATGGTTCACAGAACATATGCACCAGCTGCTTAGGCATAATGGTGAGCCCTACCCTTTGTTGCAGCTTGAGTCTTGAGGTGATTCTCAGCTCTCTAAATCTATGGAGTCCTGTTTCTGAATTTTGAACGCGATGTAGTCTTTGGAAAGGTAGGAGTTTATCATACCAGGCCAGGCAATAGCTTTAGGAAAGTCAGTTGTTGAATTTTGGCACCTATTATAACTTTAGGTGACCGTAAGTGTCTTTGCTAACTATTTATAAGAAGCTGTTCTGATCTAGTTTATGGATACTTAGGAAGGATGCCAAAGCTAATTGCAAAGCATTTTATAAAACAGAGGACATTATTAAGTGCTTAAAGGCAAATGCCTCCTTAGAAAACCGAAAAGTCCCTGGGGTTGTGGTGAGGGTAGGCCATTTGGAAACTGCCACACAGAACATGTGCGCCAGCTGTTTAAGCATAATGGTGAGTCTCAACCCTGTCATAGCTTGAGTCTTAAAATTATCACTGATTCTCAAAATCCACAGGGTCCTGTTTCTGAATATTTAGCCTAATGTACTGTGCTATAGGGCATTTGGAATGCTGTGAGCTGTTACTTGCAGATTCAGATTCCAAATGAGAAAAGGAATTCTAGGAGGAAAAGTAAGCTGTCATATTGTACAAGGTTTGAATAAAGATGAAAACCTAACGCATATAGTGAGCTGAAGTTTCAGGAAAAGGAAGCTGGGTTAGTGTCTCAAGTGCTTAATTAGGAACTCATTTAGAAAGATGAGCCATTAAATGGCTAAGTCAGTCTTTAAACTGAGTAGTTGACTTTGGCCTTTCTAAGTCAGTTTTCGCTCACTGTTTGCACATGCCATACTCAATCTTAAAACATTTAAATTGGTATGCTTGGGTTCAGTTGGTGAGATTAACACTGAAATCCTAGAATCACATGTAAAAATAGCGTTAGAAGAATTTGGTGGTCAGTTATGGTTATCACTTATGTTTCTCTTCTGTGGTGGCAGTCCACATCTAATTAAGACTTCATTCTCTCTGAGTAATTGCAGTAAAAAAGGGATATTGGAAGTACCTCCCTTCCCAGCTTGCTTATTGTTAGTATCACTTTTTTGTCACTTAGCATGTTCACCCAGTTTACCAAGCAGATGATTGGAACCTCAAATCCTTTTAACTGTGGATTATAATTATGGGGTAGAAGAAATTGAAAAAGGACAGCTCACCTAAGACTACATGTGTATGGAATATTAAAATACAAATCTTTTGTATTAAGCTCGTGGAACATATGAGCCTCAGCTTTATGCCTTAATAACCTGGGTCCTAAGGTGGTCTTCGGGGTCAGGGAGGGGAGAGGGAGGAGTTGTGTGTTTGAGAGGACAGCTCGCTACATCCTTAGCTGGTTTGTTTGTGTACACCTGTGTTAGCCCATCCCAAATTTTATAGAACTCTTTCAATGAACTTTTATAACTTAATAGAAAAAGAAATTCTGGTAATAAATTTTACTCTGTCTAAATATACCTTTGGTAAGTTTGTAGCTCGGTTGGAATAGGTACAGACATTGTATAATGCTGTGTCAAGATGCTAGTCAGTTTTGCTTTGCCTTTTGTTTAGTTACTGTTCCTAGGTGCTTTACATACATTATTCCATTTAATCCTCAAGACAGATGTAAGAGAGGTACTGTTACTGCTTTTATTTTACAGAAAGTGAAGCTGAGCGTGGAGAGTTTAAATAAAATCATACTGGTCAGTAAAAAAGTAGTGCTGGAGATTCAAACTCAGGTCTGTGTCTTTTGGAAAAGTTGGAATGCTTACCTGCTCAGCTATACCTCCTCCCTGTGATCAGCTTTCAAGCCAGACCGTTAATGAAAATATCGTCTAATTAGTAGCAATTCTAACTTTTCAGCATTTACTCACAAGTTTTTTAATGAGTAGAACCCATGTTCTTGTTTTACTCTTGTAGGAACTGAAAGATGTGGGGCATCGTGATCAGATGGCTGCAGCCAGAGGAATCCTGCAGAAAAACGTTCCAATCCTCTATACTGCATCCCAGGCATGCCTGCAGCACCCTGATGTCGCAGCCTATAAGGCCAACAGAGACCTGATATACAAACAGCTGCAGCAAGCGGTCACAGGCATTTCTAACGCAGCCCAGGCCACGGCATCAGATGATGCCTCCCAGCACCAGGGTGGAGGAGGAGGAGAGCTGGCATATGCCCTCAATAACTTTGATGTAAGTTAATACTTGGGAGGAGATTTGAGGCTCTTGACTGTCCTTCAAAGTGTACAGATTTCTGGGGAAATGTGATCAAGGTTTCTGATGAAAGCTCAATGTCTACTTAGGTAGTCTACGTTGAAAGAAATTTTAAGTTATCAACCTACTTGATCTTGACTTGGCCTAACGCATTAATTTTTTCTTTTTCTCCCCTTCCTCTTCCTCTTTCTCTTCCCTTCATCTTTTCTTGTATTTTTTAGTTTTAAACTTACGAATTCTTTTATGCAGCTTATCTTTCCTATGAGGTCACTCTTTATTGAAGATAAAAGTTTGGTTCATTTCAACCAAGATTTTATCCTTTGGGCAGATGGGAAGCTATGGGAGTTAAAGAGGCAAGGTGCCCTTAGGTTTTGCCCTCAAGGGCCTCATAGTCTAGCGAGAGACACAGACACACATCATGAGTGACTGCTGTGGAAGTTCCATCGTCTTAATCTTACTTGTGTGCCTAGACATTGTTCTCAGTGACTAAATTGTAATAATAGACTTAATCAAGTGGAAGCAAATTTGGGATTAAAATACTTCATTAGCATAATGCCATATAATTACCTTTTATAGATGATACTTCAGGTCTTCTTTTTATATATTCTGTGTACACATTATACTATGTGTCAACTCTAATCTTAATTTTTGGGTGTGTATTTTATGGTTTTAAATGCCTACCCACAATGCCTCATGACTTCCAGTAGATGGCAGCAGTTTAAGATTTTTTTTTTTTTTTTTCAAAGTAACTGTTAGGTTAATTTTAATTTATTAGAAGCATTCACTTAGGGGAAAATTGCCTTCCAGGTGACAGGTATCCTTTCATAGGCAGGAAAGCTTTGAAGTTTAGAATCAGTATAATGGAGCCCATTTTAATAGTTTTTTTTTCTTTTTTTATTTCCTTTGTCTTATCTTTTTCTTTGACTTGGGTAAAGACAATGTTAAGCCTAAGGACCATGATTTTAGAACTGAATTTTTAATCTCTGAACCTTAAACATTAAATGACTTTATAGCAAACTCTTTAAGATACCTCTTACAATTTACTGGCACTGTTTTTCCTCTTCAGAATTGGCAGTATTAGGTGTTGGCGTCATTGAAGTCAGGAAGAGTTACATTTACTCCAGGTTGAGTAGTATTTACCAGGGGCCACTTATTCTCTTAAGTCTGCAGTGAGACTCGTTCTCAGTACGAGGGGGCTGGACTAAATGATTACAGGTCTATTGAAGTTCTGTGACGCTTAATATTTTATGACCATTCATTCCTCATTGCTGTTGGTAAGAAAGCATTGTGTATTCAGTTTTGACCAGAGAAATTTTGCAATAACTTTATCTGGTAAGAAAAGTGATCAGCTAAACTGTAGGTTAATAATGAACTGGGAAGGAATTGTATGTTCAGTTTTGAAACTGATAGTTCCTTGGAAGGGAAAGAAGAAATATGTACTTATTGGAAAAGGGCAAGCTTTTTTTAAGGAATAAAATCTTAGCATTTAAGTTGAAATCAATAAAAACATAGTCCATATAGGGAAAAATTAAAGGCAAAATATTTTCTCACACATTTATTGGTGTGAGAATAAATTGTTTCAAGTGGAGAAGTTGGAAGAAGGCCAGTAGATCCTCTCCTGGGAGGTGTTGATGTTTGACCTTGTACCTAGAGCTTACTTGTGACCTGACCTCACTCATCAGTGGTAAAGCTGAGTTTATGTGGAGTCAGGGGAGTAGAGGGGAGACAGGAAGGATTTATTCTTTTGGGGGCAATCATATCGTAGCAGCTTTGTTGTGACAGATTGCTGTCATCTCTTACAGAATACCTGGAGGTCTTTGAGAAAAGAGGTTTCTAGTTTTTTGGACAGGGTAAATTTGAGACTGAATTGTTTGTAAAATCTGATGAAATGTATAAGGTGAGAAAAATGGATTGAAATGATTATAAATGCATACCTAGGAATTGCCTGGTGACACAGTGGGTTAAGGATCCTGTGTTGTCACTGCTGGGATGCGGGTTTGATCCCTAGCCCAGGAAATTCTTTGCATGCTGTGGGTGTAGCCAGAAAAATGCATTCCTTTCTGAAACTTTGAAAACTGAAGTCAATGTTTTGTTTTTGTTTTTTGTGGTGAAACAGTTCTGCTAATGTCATGTAGCAGTTTTATACTCTGTACTTAGAAAAGAAAGAGAGTGCTAACTTTTATTTTTCCTTGTAGTTCTCATTTGGTAACTTAGCTTACTAGTATTGTATAGGCTGACCTAGTATTTTATAGGATGACCTATAGGATTAAGTAGTGTGAACATGATTTTTATGCCAACACATTTCTGTTTGCATTTCTGGTATCAGACCTTATTTAGGCCCTGTTCAGCTGGATAGTATTGCTTCCAGTGCCTTCTTTGGGAGGTGATCCGCCATAGGCCAGTTTCTGTGGGATGCCCTTCATCTGCCCAGAAGTGTTCCTTTGTTTGAGGAAGAGAAATTTTTGTGTTAAACACTGGTATTCCTAATCAACACTTGCTCAGCTTCTTGAATACTGGAGGCAACAGAGATTACACTGATGTTCAATAATGCTTCCTTTGTAGAAACAAATCATCGTGGACCCCTTGAGCTTTAGCGAGGAGCGCTTTAGGCCTTCGCTGGAGGAGCGCCTGGAAAGCATCATCAGTGGGGCTGCCCTGATGGCTGATTCGTCCTGCACACGTGATGACCGGCGTGAGAGAATTGTGGCCGAGTGTAATGCTGTCCGCCAGGCCTTGCAGGATCTGCTCTCGGAGTACATGGGCAATGTGAGTAAGAGGAATTTTCCACAACAGATAGTGGATCTGAGGTGTTTTTCAGAACTTTTCTTTGAAGTAAGAGGAGTTTTCCATAATAATTGTTGGGTATGAGGTGTTTTAACTACAACTGTCAATTATGTTTTTAGATTTTCAACTCTTTTGGGTGGAGTAAAACTTTTAAAGGAATGAGTCACTGCTGTGGCTTGGGTTTGATCCCAACTTCTGCATGCTGCAGGCTTGGCCAAAACAAATAAATAAGTAAATAAAATAAAAATTTCAAGAAATGGATAAATGGCTTTCTCTGTGCCCCCTTTCTCCCCAAATTTTTAGTATGAAAAATTTAAAACATATAGAAATCATACAAAGAGCACCAATCTACCATTTCTCTAGACTTACCAGTTAACATGTAAATACATGTACATGTTTGTGTGTAAATATATGCATGTATATGAATATATACACATATGCAATCTTTTTTTCCATGAAACATTTGAAAGTAAGTTGCAGACACATGTCGTTTCACCTCTAAATATTTTAACACATGCCTACTAAAGATTGTGATCTTCAGTACCCTAAAATTCCTTTACCACATCTAGGTGGCCATCTAATTTTGGGCTGAAAATAATCATAGTTGAGGTTTTTCGTTGTTTTTTTTTTTGTCTTTTTTATGGCTGGCCCTGTGGCATATGGAGGTTCCCAGGCTAGGGGTCTAATCGGAGCTACAGCCACCAGCCTACACCACAGCAACGTGGGATCCAAGTTGCGTCTGCAACCTACACCACAGCTCATGGCAACGCTGGATCCTTAACCCACTGAGCAAGGCCAGGGATTGAACCCACAACCTCATGGTTCCTAGTTGGATTCGTTTCCACTGCGCCACGAAGGGAACTCCCACCTGAGGTTTTTTGAATGAGTCATGTACAGTGTTGTAAGAATAGGTAATTATTAAGTGAATTGAATTATTAAGTTCTTGAATTTTTAAGGTTTGTGTTTAAAAAACCAATGCTGTGAAATTGGACATTTTTACTATAGAAAATACTGAATATTTTGATTTTTTCCCTCTATTGTTAATGTCTTTTTCCTTCCCTAATACTACTACTTCCATTTCAGTTATTTAATGCTAGTGTAGGGCCACTGTAGTTTAGACCTTGTACCCAATATTTTACTGTGGCAAAGAGGAAATAAATTAGATAAAAATTATATAAAATCATTATAAAGGGAAGGGCAGTGCTAATTAGTTCTCACTAGTAGTTTTTGTCTGTTTAGTAGTTTTCAGGAGAATATCTTTTATACTCATTTGTTCATTTACTGTGCATCTTGTTTGAACATGTAATGGTGAGTCATGATGGAATTCCTAGGGTGAAGATGAATGCCTTCCCGTGTTTATCTTGTTTCTACCATATTGTGAAATTGGTGAGGCATACTGAATTTTTTAAGCCATGTTTTGATCCTGTGCTGTCTACCTCAGAAAAATGAGATTAGAGGCTTAGTTAAATCAAATGGAAAAAGCAGTTGATAAGTCACAGTGAAAATGTAGGACACATTTAAAAATCCATATATAAGCCAGAAAATCAGAAAACAGAAAGAACGAATAATATGAAGACTGGCTCGCGATGTTGGCGTCTTAAACAGGGAAACAAAGAGCTCCTAGTGTGTATGTGGATCAGTTATCTGCTGTCGTGTGCGGTGCTGAAGTGGTGCACAAATGTCCAGTGTAGTCACGATTGGGAAACCACTTGGAAAGCAGACTTTTCAAGTGAGGAAGAGGACATGATAATCTCTTCTCATCGCTCCATTCTAGAGCTTCCTAGCCAGTCTAAAAGGTACTCTTTGAGTCTTGGGGTTGGTCGCGTCTCAGGCTAGTCATCCCTGGTCATGAGTCGCCTCCTGGATTCCACCCAGAATGCCAGACAGATAATACTTTCTGTTTTGTGCCATGAATATAAGTAAAGGTGGCAAACAGTCGTTTATTCCTGAAGGTGCGGAGACCATAACAGCCCTCTTATATAACATTTTATTATGTAAGTGAAAACTAGAACACTGATTGATGTTTACCTTAAATTTAAGGATTATAGTGGGGATTTTGAAAGAAATTATCTCATGATTCAGAAATCTGTTTTAGAAGATGATCACTGAGCACACTCTTCCTGAATATAAAAATATTTAATTTCTTTGTATTGACTCAGATAACAGTGAGCAGGGTCCTGTCAAAAACCGATGGAGTGAGGATGAAGCGGGGGAAAGGCGACAGCATATTTGAAGAAGCTTAGAATGATAACAGGGTCTGCAAGAAGCAGAATCAACTAGGGATAGATTTTTGCTTATAAAGCATTCAGGAACATTTAGAGCCTCCAGTGACAGAACTTAAGTGGCCGTTTCTGACTGTCACTCAGTTGAGTACGTGGCGTCTGTGAAGCAGCGTTCCGGGCACCGTGTAAGAGGGTGAGGCTCCCGTCCCTCCCTCAGGAAGCACACGGCATCTGTTCTGGACGTGTGTTGCGAGTGCCGTTGTAGGAGCCACTGAAATACCATGCGGACTGGATGGAGAATGAGATTGTTTCTAGCTGGGAAACTTGAGTGAATTTATGGAATGTTTATTTTATAATCCTTGCATTGAGCTCTCCCTTGGTTTTCAAAAAAAGTGATTCACTTTAAGTTTAAATTATTTCTTTTGAAAAATATTAGATAAATAATTACGGTATGTGGAGAATTGAGATAGTCTGGATTAATTAACACTGGTTTGGTACATGGAACTTTGTCAACAGAGTGGTAAAGTCCAGAAAGGCTCACTTATTTTTACTTTTTTCATTTCCTGGATTCTCTCAGTAATGTAATTTTTATAGACGCATACTTTAAAAATCTTGTCATAATCTCTTGAGTTTTCAAAGCTTCTTCATCCTGTGTTGCTACCTGTCAGGTTACATTGGACATTGCTCTAAGGGCAGTGATTCCTTTTTTTTTTTTAGTGTTTTATTTTTCAAAGTGTACAGTTGCATCATTCTACCTTATTTCTTAACTTTGGAAGCACATTAGAATCCCTGGGAAACTTTTAAAAATCTCGATGTCTAGATTGTACCCAAATTAATCACTGGACTGAGTTTCAGGCATCAGTATTTTAAAAAGTTCTCCCAAGCGTTTCTAATGTGCAGTTAAGGTGGATAAACTGTTACTTGGTTTACTGTATTTGTCCTTTTCTGTCTCCACTGCCATTGCCTTATTCCAGGCTCTACTCTCTCTCTCTCCATTTTCAGTCCGTTATGCCTGCTTAGGGCAGTCTGAGCTCTTGCCTTCAGAAGGACATTGTTCATTATGTTTTTGAAATTCCCTTTCTATTTGTTGAAACCTAACCTATTCTTGCTTCAAGGTCTTTCTCTCCCCCGCCCCACCTTGGCTGAAGGCCGTTTCAGACTGCATCATTCTGCCTTATTTCTTTGCTGCTTAAAGTTTTGTAGCCAGTTGTCTACTTCCTTGAATTGTTGCTTAATTGTATTTCCTTTATCCATGTAATTTCTGTGGCTAGGTTTTAAGCCTTTGAAAGATGGAACTATTTTTAAAATACTCTTTGAGAATCTAGTATAATGCTAAAGAGGTCCTCAGTAGGTGCTTGCTTAATGAACTCATGCTGGCTTGGAGAATGAGTAATTGGAACAGTTTTGGGTATTCACGGCACGGGGACACCTGAGTGAAAAAACACAGATCCTTGCCCTTATCAGCCTTACATTCGAGAGTTACCGGGAAGGAGGCCACGGGTGGATTACCTCTGTTTCCTGTAGCTCTTTTCAGTATACAGATGACGTTTTGGGGGAAGAAATTAAACCAAGTACTCTAAAATAAGCAATGAGTGAAAGTTAGATCTTAGACCATAGGGTGAGAGCCAAACTCCCTTTTAAAGGCTCCCAGGGCCAGGAGGGCAGCAGCCTTAATGCTTGGACTTGCATTGTGGTTTGAAGAGTTAGAGATAGTCTTAGATCTACTGATAACTTACTGAGTGATACTGTAAGAGATAATGATGTTAAAAGTAATACATTTGACCATTACTTATTTAACATTGTGGAAATCCTTCAGATGCCTGAGTAGAAGGTTTTTGACTTCAGTGGATCTCTGTAGGTTCACAAATGACTTCCAGGTTTCCTTGAAATAAAATGTGGTTATTACGGTTAAGTTTAATTCGTTCTTGCTCTATCGGCCTAAGGTTACGTTGCCTATGAGAATTTTTGAGAAAGAAAAACAGCTTGGATGGGTGTCAGACTTTTAAAGGATTTAAAAGTGAGTGTGTTAAAATTTAAATGAAATGTAATTGAATATGAACAAAGTTATTGCCACTTTATTTTTTTAAATTGAAAGTCATACATGTGCATTAAACTATTGATCCACAATTACTATCATCATTTAGGTATATGTATTTCCAGTTTATTTTTTTTTAATAAGCGGGGTGTTTTTTTTTCTTACTTTAAAAGTTTTAACCTTGTTAATGTTCTCTGCATATAAAAATATAAAACATTCAAACGTAATAGGTAATGGATTATAACAAACTGCTAGTTTAATGGATAAAAATTTTGTTCCTTGAGTGTGTAGTTGACTCTGAATCCTGGTTCTGTGTTAATAATACTCTCTGAAGTTATTCCATTGCCAGTGCAAACCTTCCTTCTGATGAGCTTTGTGCGTTTATGCTACTGAATTCTTTTTTTGTCTTTTTGCCTCATCTAGGGCCGCACCCGCGGCATATGGAGGTTCCCAGGCTAGGGGCCTTCGCCACAGCAACGTGGGATCCGAGCCGCGTCTGCAACCTACACCACAGCTCATGGCAATGCCGGATCCTTAACCCACTGAGGAAGGCCAGGTATCGAACCTGCAACCTCATGGTTCCTAGTCGGCTTTGTTAACCACTGAGCCACGATGGGAACTCCAACGCTACTGAATTCTTTATTTTATACTCTTCATTCTGCTGAGGGATGTGCCGATCCTTAATGTAGTCCTTTCTCTCTTAGAGCATGTGCTTTGAGTTTTTTTTCCCACAGTAGTAGAATTTATTGGGACCAAGCATATTTGTCTCTATTACCATACCCATGTTCTCCTCAAAAAACAAATGAACCAAAACTGTACCCTTCAAAAAAACCCCAAATCTGCAAACTCTTAAAACAACGCCTGAAGCATAGAAGACCCTCGGTCTTTGAAATGAATTCCATTAGGTCTTGACCTGAGCAGTCTTGCCCAGTGGTTCATGGTCATGTGCTGACTGACGGGAATTATGATTTATAACTGGCAAGAAGAAGCCACGTGCCTTGGGCTTGATTAGCTTTAGCCCCATGCCATCCATTGTGGTAGGCAGTAGCCACGTGTGGCTGTCTGAGCACTTAAAATGTGCCTGGTCCAAAATGAGATGTGCTGCAAGTATAAACTGTATACCAGATTTCCAAGATTTACTATACCAGAAAAGCTGTAAATATCTCAATAGTAGCTCATTTATGATATTTTGAATATATTGGGTTAACTAAAATCTGCTCTTTAAACTTAATTTTCACCCTTTTTTTAAACTTAAGGCTACAAAAATTTTAAATTACATATGTAGCTTTTGTTTCTTGATTATAGTATGTTTCTTTTGGATAATTCTGACTTCTAGGTAATCAACTTGCTAAAGTGAGTAGATAGGAGTTGGGCATCACCGTCTTTGTTCAATGTCCAGAATGGTACAGTAGCATACATAGTAGCTATTATAGCTTAGATTTTTTTTGTACCTTAAACTAGTTTTAGGCAGAATAAAATTGGTACAGCTTAGGACCCGATGAGAATGCTATTGCTTACGGTTATATTTTATCTTTGTTCTTGCCCAGAAAGAACATCTCTTACAGAAATGTAAGAGGCAGTGGTTGTAGAATCTTTATAAAGAGTCATGCAATAAATGGATATTTTTTGTATTGGCTGGGCCAGTATTTGAGGGGTTTGATTATGTTACTAGGTCAAGTATAAAATTTTTATCTGATTTGGATAATTGTTAGATAGGGAATATATGAATAGGATGCAGTTAATATTCATTCTCAAAGATATACTGTTATTGCAGTGAAGGGAAGCACTTAATCTAGATGCTGATCTCGTCTGTTTTGCAAATGCTTTCCTGGAACCACTTTAGCATAGCCAAAGCTTCCCAGCCTTTGAAGGGGTCTTCGAAGAGTTTGTTACTACATTATTTTGTGGTTGCATTTTCTTATTTTCAAAATTAGGTTTTTTCTGATAACAGAGTTCTTGGTTCATTATGTATCACCATTTTGGTATATAGCATTCCAGACTTCATTATGTCTGTGTGTATATGTACATACATATCTGTTCTTTTTTTTTTTTTTTTTTTTTTTTTTTTTTTTTTTTTTTTTTTTTTTTTTTTTTTTTTTTTTTTTTTTTTTTTTTTTACTGTTGCTTCTTATTTATTCCTTTTCTGTCACACCTGCAGCATATGGAGGTTCTTGGGCCAGGGACCGATTCTGAGATGCAGCTGCGACCATGCCATAGCTCTGGTAACAGTAGATCTTTATTCCAATTTGCTGGGCAGGGGATTGAACCACATTAGATCCTTAGCCTGCTGTGCCACACTGGGAACTCCTGTTTCTTTTTTAACAACAAAAATAAGGATTACCTGTACTGTTACACTGCGTACCATATGCTGGCCATTGTGTTAAGAGGCATATATTAGTGCCTATTTGATTCTTGTGATAACCCTTAATGAATTGTTACTTGCTCAGAAATACATACTTGTGTACTAAGATTTGAACTCGACTCAGACTTGAAAATCTGAATGCTTAGTACTTTTATCATATATGTCTTTGTAAGTCAGCAGATATGATTTTACACCATCATCTTTAATAATCGTGGAGTTTATGGGGTTCCCATTGTGGCGCAGTGGAAACGAATGTGGCTAGTATCCCTGAGGATGTGGGTTCGATCCCTGGCTTCCATCAGTGGGTCGGGGATCTGACTTTGCCCTGAGCTGTGGTATAGGTCACAGACATGGCTTGGATCCCACATACTGGGGCTGTGGTGTAGGCTGGCCTGGGGACGTCCATATACCATGGGTGTGGCCCAAAAAAGCAAAAAAAAGAATGTGGGAGTTTTTCATGGTATAGTTTTTTTTCCCTTCTTTTTTTTAATGGCCACATCCACAGCATTTGGAAGTTCCCAGGCCAGGGATTGAATCCAAGCTGCAGGTGTGGCAACACTGGATCCTTTTACCCACAATGCCGGGCCAGGGATCAAACCCACACCTCTACAGTGACCCAAGCCACTTGCGTTAGATTCTTAACCCACTGTGCCACAGCAAGAACTCTCATTGTATAGCGTTATTAATGAAATTTATTAATGAATACTTCACACTGACTAAGACAGACTCAGCTCTGGAATAGCTGCTTGAAGTGATCTGAACAAGAAAGCTCTTGTAGGGAGTTTCCATTGTGGCTTAGTGGGTTATGACCCTGACTAATACCCATGAGGATGTGGGTTTGATCCCTGGTTTACTCAGTGGGTTTAAGGATCTGGTGTTGCTGTGAACTGTGTTACAGGCCAGCAGCTACAGCTCTGGTTCTACCCTTAGCCTGGGAACTTCCAGATGCAGCCCTAAAAAGCAAAGAAAAAAAATTAAATAGAAAAGAAAGTTCTTTTAGAGTGTCTTCCCAAGGTGGACTCTGGTTGGTGTCACTTGTGTCCCTGTGACGTGCAGCTCCAAGGGCTAGGTTTTGTTAGACAATATGCTGTGATTTCCATCTTTGTGTGAGTCCTTGGGTTTACCGTGATAGACTCTGAGCTGTATTGCTAGGCCGTAGTTCTGTAGCTGTGCTTGCATATGGTCTTACTGATTTGTTAGTGTTAGCTTTTGTGTGAGCTGCCTGGCATATTTGGGAAAATTTAGATATAAATAGATATTGAATTGAATGCAAAAATCTGAGCATGTATAGGACTTACTCCTCTATTTAATATGGGAAGCTTATTTGTCAAAAATTGTGTGATTTTCTTATGGTGTGAGATGAAAGGTTTAAAAGAACTTCTTAACTCTGAAGTTTTCTAATGTGCCGTTGCTTGGGAGCACCTCCATGTTATGCTCAGTTTTTCACTGTAATTTCTGGAAAAAGTTCACTTGGACCTCCCTGAATTGAACTCATCTAGGTCTAAGTTTAGAAGGAAATTTGACCAAAACCTTCATTTGAAGAAACGATGATGGTGGTCTCACTGGTGGTACCAAAAGACTGATCTCCTTGTAATAAGTTACTTCGTGCATTTCTAATAAATGGACTTCCCAGGAAGTGACGTTTGTTATGTTCTGGCTTCTAAAAGATGAAATAGAAGTAAAGTTCATAATTCATCCAAAAGAAAAAGAAAAAATCTCACCCCAGTTATATTTTATGTTGGTTTCTAAGGAGGTTTGAAGTAGTTCCTATATATGCCACTCTGGCATTATGAATTGCAGTATTTAACAGGTAAGTTCTTACGTGCAGAAAAATGAATGCTTATATATTAGATAAAATGTCACTGGTGTAATGGAGCAATAGTGGAGTGGGCTCCTGAAATCAGGGTGATAGAACAGCCCCAGGAACCTGCCGGAGCGTCAGCCTACAGATGTGTGGGGTTTTAGTGTTCGTGACACCTCTGCTAGACCGTCCTTGGTATTACTTTCTGTTCTTTAGATGTCAAGCTTGCTTGGAAAGATTTTATGTCTAAAAAAAAAAATCTGAATATGTCAACATTAGTAATTATCACTAGGTCATGGGATAATAGGCAATATAAATTTTCTTTCATACTTCCCCCCACATTTTGAACAATATTTTTTGTGGTCATTATGACACAAAGTTTTAAAAAATAAATGGATCCTTAGGTTTGTGTCTTGGATTTTTAGGTTTTGTTTATAATCACATGTTGTGTTTATTTCTCAATAAATATTACTATGGGAAAACTTTAAGATGATTAATCATTTTGAGGTAATGATTCATTCAGTAGTAGTTTGACTGAAGTTGTGAGTTGTGTGGGGTTTGTTGTTGTTGACTGTAGTGTTTACTTCTAGGAAGTTTTGGTCAAATCAGTTTATTATCTCTGTGATAGAGTTTGCATTATCCTTTGTTTTGAACTGTCAGTGATTTTTGACCATGGAAGAAAATAGAATTACAGATTTTAGAAACTGGAAGTGACATTAGTTATTATCTAGTGTGGGAGTTGACAAATTATACATCTCAGGTAGTCTTGCCTGCCATCTGTTTTTTTAAATTTTATTGGAACAGAGTCATGCTCATTTGTTTACTTATAGTCTGTGGCTGCTTTTCCACTGCAGTGGCATAGCTGAGTAGTTGTGTTGGAGATGTACTGGCCCCCATAGCTTAAAATATTTGCTGTCTGGCTGTTAGAGGTTTGCTCTGATCCTTATTAAACTTGTCCAGCCAACCAATTTTTTTTTGAAGTTTTTAAAATACAAATTCAGTTTCTCTTAAATAATATGAGACTAGGTTATATAGTTTGTCTTGGTTAAATTTTGTAAGTTTGTGGCTTTTAAAAAATTGGTCCATTTTATCCATTTAGTCAGATTTTATATGGAAAGAGTTGTTGGTGGGGAATTGGTGGTCATATTCTCTAATTCATTTTTTAAAAATTACTTTATGAATTTCATTACAATTATAGGTGTACAGAAATTATCACAACCAAATTTTATAGCATTTCCATCCCAAACCCTCAGTGCATCCTCCCACCCCGCAACTTGTCTCACTTGGAAACCATAAGTTTTCCAAAGTCTGTGAGTCAGTGTCTCTTCTGCAAAGAAGTTCATTGTGTCATTTTTTTAGATTCCACATGTAAGTGATAGCACATGATGTCAGTGTCTCATTGTCTGATTGATTTCACGATAATTTCTAGGTCCATCCATGTTGCTATAAATGCTGTTACTTCCTTTCGTTTAATGGCTGAGTAATGTTCCATTGTGTGTATGTACCACATCTTCCCTATCCATTCCTCTGTCGATGGGCATTTCGGTTGTTTCCATGACTTGGCTATTGTATAGAGTGCTGCAACGAACATTGGAGTGCATGTGTCTTTTCGAGTCATGGATTTCTCTGGATAGATGCCCAGGAGTGGGATTGCTGGTTCAAATGGTAATTCTGTTTTTAGTTTTCTGAGGAATCTCCATACTGTTTTGCACAGTGGTTGCACCAATTTGCATTCCCACCAACAGTGTAATAGGGATCCTTTTTCTCCACACCCTCTCCAGCACTTACTGTTTGTAGACTTTTTGATGATGGCCATTCTGGCTGTTGTAAGGTGGTGTCTCATAGTGGTTTTGATTTGCATTTCTCTGATAACAAGTGATGTCGAACACCTCTTCATGTGTTTTTTTGCCATCTGTATGTGTTCTTTGGAGAATTGTCTGTCTAAATCTTCTGCCCATTTTTTGATGAGATTGTTTATTTTTTTGGGATTGAGCTGTAGGAGGTGTTTGTAAATTTTGGAGATTCATACCTTGTCAGTTGATTCATTTGCAAATATTTTCTCTCATTCTGTGGGCTGTCTTTTTGTTTTGTTTAGGGTTTCCTTTGCTGTGCAGAAACTTTTAAGTCCCATTTGTTTATTTTTCTTTTTATTGTCATTACTCTGGGAGGTGCATCTGAGAAGATGTTGCTGTCATTTATGTCAGAGAGTGTTTGGCCTATGTTTTCCTCTTAAGAGTTTTAGAGTATCTGGTCTTATATCTAGGTCTTTAATCCATTTTGAGTTTATTTTTGTGTATGGTGTTAGGAAGTGTTCTAATTTCGTTTTTTTACATGTGGCTGTCCAGTTTTCCCAGCACCACTTATTGAAGAGGTTGTCTTTTCTCCAATGTATATTCTTGCCTCCTTTATCATAGATTAGTTGACTATAGGTGTGTGGGTTTAATTCTTGGGTTTCTATCCAGTTTAACTGATGTATATTTCTGTCCTTGTGCTGGGACCATACGGTTTTGATGACTGTACCTTTGTAGTATAGTCTGAAATCAGGGAGCTTGATTCGTCCAGCTCCATTTTTCTTTTTCAGGATGTCTTTGGCTATTCTGGGTCTTTTGTGCTTCCAAACAAACTTTAAAATATTTTGTTCTAGCTCTGTGAGAAATGTCTTTGGTTATTTGATAGGGATTGCATTGAATCTGTAGATTGCCTTGGGTAGTATAGTCATTTTGATAATACTGACTCTTCCAGTCCAAGAGCATGGTACGTCTTTCCATCTGTTCATGTCATCTTGATTTCTTTCATCAGCATCTAAACAGTTTTCAGAGTACAGGTCTTTTGTCTCTTTAGGTAGGTTTATTCCTATATTCCTAAGTATTTTATTCTTTTTTGATGTGATTGTAAGTGGGATTGCTTCCCTAATTTCTTTCTGATCTTTTATTGTTAGTATATAGAAATCATTCGATTTCTGTGTATTAATTTTGTATCCTGTGACTTTGCCAGATTCATTGATGAGCTCTAACAGTTTTCTGGTAGACTCTTTAGGATTCTCTACTTTGTCCCTTCTCTCCAGGGTTTTAACTTGCATTTAGTGGGATAGACAGGGTAGAATATATTTATCCAATTTTAACGAGGACTAAAACCAACCACCTGTTTTCGGAATAGCCTGAAACTGGAGATAACTTGGCCATGATTGTACCAAGATGAGAACAGTTAAGACTAGAATTGATGGAATTCCCGTCGTGGCTCAGCGGAAATGAATTCGACTAGGAACCATGAGGTTGCAGGCTCAATCCCTGGCCTCACTCAGTGGGTTAAGGATCCCGTGTTGCTATGAGCTGTGGTGTAGGTTGCAGATGCAGCTCGGATCCTGTGTTGCTGTGGCCTAGGCCAGCAGCTACAGCTCCACTTCGACCCCTAGCCTGGGAAACTCCACATGCCATGGATACGGTCCTAAAATGACCAAAGACAAAAAAAAAAGGGGGGGGGGAATTGGGGCTTCTGATTTTTAGTCCAGAGCTACTTCTTCACATATGATACCATGGACAGCGGGCCATAATGCTTTCATCCAATAGGCGTCATTACAGCTTAATCAAGCAGCCTCCCCCGGAGCTGCTTTCTCAGCTGTGAAACCATTAATAGCTGCCCTTCTACCTGATTTTGTTAAAAGACTCAGAGAACGACTCAAACAAGGCCAAATAAAATGATGATGATGGGATAATGAGTGGTGGTAATGCAAAAACATCAAAATGTTTTGAGACAAAAGAGCATTAAATGAAACGTAGCCAAGAACAAGGTGAACACGGAGCTAGATGGGCAGTTACTGAGGCTGCTCTCCTGTGTCTTGTAGCAGATCCTTCTTGGCTCTCTGAGCGCCCTCTTGCTTCCTCTGTCTGTAGCAGAGAGCCAAAGCAACAGTCTCCACGCCGTGGTTTGCATGGTCTTGTAGTTCAAGCTTCTAATCACAGCTGATCATTCCCCCCTCATTTGAGTGGGGAAACGGAAGTACCGTAGTTGATGTGAACGTAAAACTAGAAAGTGCTGTATCCACATGCAAATTGATATTGTTTTAGGAAATTATAATACACATCCTTAGTCCTCACTTATTATTTTACTTTGGGCAAAGTTGTTATGTGTTGATTATAAGAAATTGATTCATGTAAAATATTGTTATGGTTTAAGTGTAGCAAATTAAGCATTGTATTTTATTTATTTTTGTCTTTTTTAGAGACATCCTGGCGGCATGTGGAGGTTCCCAAGCTAGGGGTTGAGTTGGAGCTGTAGCTTCCAGCCTACACCATAACTATAGCAACGCAGGATAAGAGCTTCATCTGTGACCTAGACAGCAACTCAGTGCCCTGCTGGATCCTTAACCCACTGAGTGAGGTCAGGGGTCGAACCCACGTCCTCATGGATGCTAGTTGGGTTCCTTAACTGCTGAGCCATGATGGGGTTTTATTGTTTATAAGCATTTTATTGTTCATAAAATAAGCCCTTTTTTGGGGGGGTGTCTTTTAGGGCCACACCTGCGGCATGTGGAAGTTCCCAGGCTAGGGGTCAGCCTGTGGTACCGCAGCCACAGCCCCACCAAATCCAAGCCGCATTTTGAGATAGTTGCAGATCCTTAACCCACCGAGCGAGACCAGGGCTCAGACCCATATTCTCACAGATACTAGTCAGAATTGTAACCTGGTAAGCCACAATGTGAACTCCAGTAAACACTGTTTATTTTATGTGGAATGCTCATGTGTGACAAACATGTAAAACTAAAAGCTTATCAGTTATAAGTTTCTACCCTAATAGTTTCTGTCCATTGATAATAATTTTTTTTTAAAAATTAGATGTTGTAGAGCATTTCAGTACTAAATATAAACTGATTTGTGTTTCCTGTCCTTGCCAGAGACAGGTATAATGCTGGCTGTCAGAAGTTTTCTTTTCTCTGGTTTAAGGCCTACTTTTGTGAGTTACTTTGGTTTTCGTATTTTCTTTGTCATAAAATTAGAAGGGTGAAAGTCTGTAGAATGTGATGTTTTTCTTGTCTGAGTGGATGTCCTTATTTTTTCTGTTTATTTTGGATTGAATCTGTATTCGCATCCAATAACTGCTAAGTAAATACTTGACAGTCACTAAGTAGCTTATTTAGTTTAAAGTGGAATATTGGATATTTAGAACTAAAGACTGCTGAGAACTGATTTCGTTTGGTCATTCTCTGAAAAGAGCCTAGGACCTTTACATAGTGGTATGATTTGGAGACATACTATAAGGATGATATTTCAGGGAGTTCCCGTCGTGCTTCAGTGGTTAACAAATCCGACTAAGAACCATGAGGTTGTGGGTTTGATCCCTGGCCTTGCTCAGTGGGTTAAGGATCTGGCATTGCCGTGAGCTGTGGTGTAGGTTGCAGACGCGGCTCGGATCCCACGTTGTTGTGGCTCTGGTGTAGGCTGGCAGCTACAGCTCCGATTAGACCCCTATCCTGGGAAGCTCCATATGCTGCGAGTGCGGCCCTAGGAAAAGGCAAAAGACAAAAAAAAAAAAAAAAAAAGATACCTCGAGTTACTTTACTCTAAAATGATATCTGGGCAGTAAATTGTCTTACAAGTATTACTTTCAGATGTGTTGAAATGATGGCCCCCTGGTTTTACTCCAGTTACAGATATTCTAACTTTGGGTTTTGTAATTTGCAGTTTGTAATACCAAGTAGAATGCAATGTGACATCTTATGTCAAGGTTTCCTTGCTAATTGTCCTTTAAATTGAACTCAGCACAAATTTGTCCTGAATCGCTTCTCCCTGCTTTGAGGGAGAATTATTGGCTTTGCAGATTCAAATAAGAAACTCATTTTCTAGGAATGAAAAGATTTATGTTTGACTTACCCTTGTTCTTGTGTCTATATGAACATTGCTTATTATTCCCTGGTGTAAAATAACCTGAAACATTTTATAGGAAAAATCGTAGGGAGTTGCAGTTGTGGCTCAGCAGTAATGAGCCCAGCTAATACCCATGAGGTTGCAGGTTTGATCCCTGGCCTCGCTTAGTGGGTTCAGTATCCAGCGATGCTGTGAGCTGTGGTATGGGTCACAGATGCAGCTCGGACCCAGTGATGCTGTGACTGTGGCATAGACCGGCAGCTGCAGTTCCGATTCGATCCCTAGCCTGCGAACTTCCATATGTCTCTTGGGCGGCCCTAAAAAAACACACACATACCAAAAAAAAAAAAAAAAAACCACAAAAAAAAACGGAAAAGAAAAATCATAAATATTTGCAGTGATACCCAGCTATAATCTTTAAAGCTCATAAGAATAAATGCACTTGTTGCTGGGAAGCCGAACGTATTGTTTATGTTGCTTTTAAGATTCTGAATTGGTGAAAAATAAAGCCTTTATATACCGGAAAATTGTTTGGGTTTTAAAAGTTGATTGTTTGCAGATACCTTTAGTGATTTCTGTTGTGATAAAGGATCTCCTTGTCTGCCTTACCTTTTCTTCTTTTTTTGTCTGTTTTAGGGCCACAGGGGCAGGGCATATTGAAGTTCCCAGGCTAGGGGTTGAATCGTAGCTGTGGCTGCTGGCCTACACCACAGCCACAGCAACTTGGGATAATAAAAACTTAAAAATATGGGATAATAAAAAGTTTAAAAAAAAGACGTTATGTTATTTGAGTAGATGTCAACATATTAGGCGTTTAAGGGCATAGTCTTTGCCATGCTTACAGCCCTTCCAAAGGCATTTCTTTGTCTTACGACCTCTTAAATGGCTTGTTCTATCTGGTCTAACTTCCTTCGCAATCCCCAGTTCATAGGCTGACCAGTAATATCTTAGACCGGAGTTTGCATCGTGGCTCAGCGAAATGAATCTGACTAGCATCCATGAGGACACAGGTTGGATCCCTAGCCTTTCTCAGTGGGTTAAGGATCCGGTGTTGCTGTGATCTGTGGTGTAGGTTGCAGACATGGCTCGGGTCTGGCATTGCTGTGGCTGTAGTGTAGGCCAGCAACTACAGCTCCGATGCAACCTCTAGCCTGGGAACCTCCATGGGCCAATTAGATGCTCTTGGGAATTTGGGAAAATAATGAGAAAACAATACTGTTAGTAAATGGGAACTGAAGTGGGAAACTATGCTCTTAAGTGTAGAGTCACGGTCTTGAGAAGCCATGACAAGGTGAATTTGTGGATGGGCAGCAGCTTTGAATTAACTAGGCAGTGTGGGTAACACTGGGTCAGGTATCTGAGATTCGAGAAGGGAGCAGCCAGCTAAGAGGATAGGCTTCCTGTATGGCCTTCTTAAAGCCAGTTGCCCAGCTGCATTCTTATGTATGTATCTTTGAAGTAAACCCCATGTCACACTATTTGATTTGAGTTCTTTGATTCTCCAAAAAGGAGTATAACTGATGTAGTAGTCATTGGGTGATGTAGAGTTTTCTTGGCTAAATTGTTAGTAAGCACTTTTTAAGAAGGTCAGAAACGATGAGTGCTGAATCATCTAGGCATTCCATAGTCTACTGCCTCATGGCCCTCCCCTGAATCATAGTTTTAAAGCTGTGATAGATAGTAAGAAGTTGTTTCTTTTTTCTTTTTTTTTTAACAATGAATTTTATTTTAATTATAGGTGTACAAAGATCATCACAAGTCAGTGTAATAGATTTTGTGTCCCAAACCCACAGTGCATCCCCCCACCCTCCAGATTGTCTTATTTGAAAAACCAAGGTTTTCTAAAGTCTGCGAGTCATTGTCTGTTCTTCAAAGAAGTTCACTGTGTCTCTTTAGTTACCACATATAAGCGGTAGCATTGGGTGTTGCTGTCTAATTGTCTGACTGCTTTCACTTCGCATAATAATTTCTAGGTCCATCCATGTTGCTATAAGTGTTGTTATTTCATTCCTTTTAATGACTGAGTAATATTCCATTGTGTGTATGTACCATATCTTCCCTATCCACTCCTCTGTCGATGGGCTTTTAGGTTGTTTCCATGACCTGGCTTCTTCCCTCTCTAGCTGCTTTAGATGTAAAGTTAGGTTGTTTATGTGAGCTTTTTCTTGTTTCCTGAGGTAGGCTTGTATTGCTATAAACTTTCCTCTTAGAACTGCTTTTGCTGCATCCCAGAGGTTTTGGAGTGTCGTATCTTTGTTGTCATTTGCTTCTAGGTATTTTTTAATTTCCTCTTTGATTTCTTCAGTGATCCATTGGTTGTTTAGTAGCATGTTGTTTAGTCTCCATGTGTTTGTACTTTTTGCCATTTTTTTCTTGTTGTTGATTTCCAGTCGTATAGCATTGTGGTCAGAGAGGATGCTTGATATGATTTCAGTTTTCTTAAAGTTACTGAGGCTTGATTTGTAGCCCAGGATGTGATCAATCTTAGAGAATGTTCCATGCGCACTGTTGCTTTTGGATGGAATGTCCTATAAATACTAAGTCCATCTGATCTAATGCTTCATTCAGGGCCTGTGTTTCCTTATTGATTTTCTGTCTGGATGACCTGTCCGCTGCTGTAAGTGGGGTGTTAAATTCCCCCACTATGATGGTGTTATTGTTGATTTCTCCTTTTAAGGTTGTTAGCAGTTGTCTTATATATTGTGGTGATCCTATGTTGGGTGCATAGGTATTTAAAATTGTTATATCTTCTCCTTGGATTGATCCTTTGATCATTACGTAGTGCCCTTCCTTGTCTCTTAAATTGTTCTTCATCTTAAAGTCTATTTTGTCTGATAGGAGTATTGCTACTCCAGCTTTCTTTTGATTCCTGTTTGCATGGAATATTTTCTTCCATCCTCTCACTTTCAATTTGTATGTGTCTCTAGAAGTGAAGTGGGTCTCTTGAAGACAGCATATATATGGGTCTTGTTTTTGTATCCATTTGGCTAGTCTGTGTCTTTTGGTTGGGGCATTCAGTCCATTAACATTTAAGGTAATTACTATATGTTCTTATTGCCATTGTACTAACTGTTTGGGGTTTTTGTTGCTCTTTTTTTTACCCTGAAGTTTTGATATAGGAGTCTATATACAAATGAGATTGTTTGAAGTTGTTGGTTTCTTAATTGCACGTGTGTCTCCAGTGACCTGCATTTGTGCTCTCTTCTCACGATTTCTGATTTTGGTAGCATAATTGTGCATGGATGATTTAGTATTTTTACTGTATATATGCCTTTCCTTGTGAGCTTTGTCATTTGTGTTGTTTTTGTTTCTGGTTGTGGCCTTTTCTTTTCCGACTAGAGAAATTCCTTTAAGATTTGTTGTAAAGCTGGTTTAGTGTTGCAGAAATCTCTTAGCTTTTGTTTATCTGTAAAGGTTTTGATCCCTCCTTCAAATCTGAATGAGAGCCTTGCAGGGTAAAGCAATCTTGGTTGGAAGTTTTTCCCTTTCATGACATTAAGTATATCATGTCACTCCTTTATGGCCTGCAGAGTTTCAGCTGAAAAATCTGCTGATAACCTTATTTGGGTTCCCTTGTATGTCATTTGTTTCTTTTCCCTAGCTGCTTTCAAAGTTTTCTCTTTGTCTTTAATTTTGGTCATTTTGATTAATATGTGTCTCGGGGTGTTCTTTCCTGGGTTTATTCTTATGGTACTCGTTGTGCTTCCTGAATTTGACTGAGTGGTTCCTTTCCCATATTAGGGAAGTTTTCGGCTGTTATCTCTTCAAATATTTTTTCTGTCCCCTTCTCTCTCTCTTCTCCCTCTGGCACCCCTACAATACGGATGTTGGTGCGTTTAACATTATCCCAGAGTTCTCTGAGACTCAGCTCATTTCCTTTCAATCTTTTATCTCTTTTCTCTCCCACACTAGTGATTTCCACTAATCTGTCCTCCACCTCGCTGATTCGTTCTTCTGCCTCCTGTATTCTACTGTTGGCTGCTTCTGATGAATTTTTTTATTTCAGTTATTGTATTTTGCATCTCTTCTTGTTTAATTTTTACAGCTTGTATTTCTCTGCTCAGTGTTTCCTGTAAATTATCCCTTTTTTCCTCCAGTTTATTTCCAATGCCTTGCATCATCCTCAGCATCAACAGTCTAAAGTCTCTTTCTGGGAGGCTGATAATCTCCTCATCACTGAGCTGTTTTTCTGGGCTTTTCTCTTTCTACCTTATCTGAGTTATGGTTTTTTGTCTTTTCATTTTTATAGGTTTTTGGTGTAGTGATCTTTTTGTCAACAATAGAGTTGTAGCCTCTCTTAGTTCTGGCATTTGTCTCCCCTTTGGCTAAAGTTGGTATGGAGGGGAGCTTACTGTAGGCTTCCCAATGGGAGCGACTGCTGCCTGCCCACTGGTAGGTGTTGATTCTTATCCCTCTGATGGGTGGGGCTTTGTCTCTGGGTCAGATTAGAGGCTGGCTGTGTGCCTGAGGGGTCTTTAGGCAGCCTGTTTACTGATGGGTGGGGCTGTGATCCCACCTGGATTATTGTTTGGCCTGGGGTTCTCAGTGCTGATGGGAGGGACCAGATTTTCCCAGAACTGGCCCCCTCCAGAGAAATGCAGGCTGATGAATGTTCCCGAGAGGTTTGCCTCCAATGCTCTTCCCCCACAACAAGCCACAGTCACCCCTGTTTTCCCAGGAGATCCTCCAAGAATTGCAGTCAGGTTCCACCCAGATTCCTATGGAGACTGCTTTGCCCTGGGACCCAGTGCACGTGAAAGCCTGTGTGTGCCTTTCAAGAATGGGGTCTCTGTTTCCCCCAGTCCTGTGGAGCTCCTGCACACAAGCCCCACTGGCCTTTAATGCCAGATGCTCCGGGGGCTCTTTCTCCCTGTGCCCGATCCCGAGGCATGGGGTTTTGACGTGGGGCTCATAACTCTTAGTCCTGTAGCTGAGTCTCTGTGATACAGTTACTTTCCAGTCTGTGGGGCTTCCCACCCAGGAGGTATGGGGTTGCTTCTATCACGTAATCGCCCCTCCTACCTCTTGATGTCTCCTCTTTGTCTTCTGGAGTAGGATATCTTTTTGGAAGTTTATAGTCCATTTGGTTGAAGGCTGCTCGGCATTTGGTTGTAGTTTCGTTTTTTGGGAGAGAAGTTGAGCTCCAGTTCTTCTATTCCGCCATCTTAATCCAATCTCTCCTTTTTATTTTCTTGACTATTACATAATTTAGTAGTGATCTTACAATGTTATTCAGTAGACCTTGAATGGAATTTTTTAAATGAAGTAGTCAGGACTTTCTTTTTGTGGGGATCTGGGTATGACTTGTCTTCTGCAGATTTCCTATTAATTGAGAAGTTGCCTCAGCACAATTTTAGGTCATTTAAACATTATTTTCCTTCTTTTTTTATTTTTGCTTTATAGCTGGTTTTTACAGATTTCTGTCAAATTTTCCAACTGTACTGCATGGTTACCCGGTTACATAAACTGTATTTTCTCAGCCATGATGGTTTCAGTTTTTGCTCTTGATTATGAAAATACATGGCCACTAGCTAGGGAAAACCTTCTTTGAGGACCTACTGTATATATAGCACAGGGAAATCTACTCAATAGTTTGTAATAACCCATATGGGAACAAAGAACCTGATTCACTTTGCTGTACAATTGAAACTAATACAGCATTGTAAGTCAGCTATATTCCAGTAAAATTAAAAGCAAAAAAAGAGAAAACCTTGTTTAAATATAAACATCTATGTGCTATAGTCTTTCTCTTTTTTTCCTTTTTTGTGCTTTTTGTGGGCAAAAATCGGAATGAGGAGGGTAGGCTTAGAAAAGATAATGCTGGTACATGAAGTCTTTAAAAAGCATAAATAAAATTATTTAATTATAAAACACTGGTGCAAGTATAAAACTATTAAATAGGATATACAAGACAAAAAGACATGGTTGGCATAGATTGGCATTAAAGAGTGGGTGAAGGGAGAAACAGTAATAGAATTTAAGAATTGGAATTAATTAGTGTGCAGGGGATGGCCACCCTCTTGGCTTAGTGGGACTGAAGAACCATTAAGGAACCTGTTTTTTGTTTGTCTTTTTGCCTTTTCTAGGGCCTCGTCCCTGGCATAGGGAGGTTCCCAGGCTAGGGGTCTAATCGGAGCTGTAGCCTCCAGCCTACGCCACTGCCACAGCAATGCGGGATCCGAACCGCCTCTGTGACCTACATCACAGCTCACGGCAATGCCGGATCCTTAACCTGCTGAGTGAGGCCAGGGATAGAACCCGCAACCTCATGGTTCCTAGTCGGATTCGTTAACCACTGAGCCAAGACAGGAACTCCAGGAACCTTTTTAACAAGACTGACTAGAAGCAGTCCTCTCTTGCACTCTTAGTGGTTGGCTCACTGACTGTCAGAGGTTTTGGGAAATACTTGCTTTTTTCCCCTTTAATTTGCTCCTATGTAGAAAGTTACTGTTCAAATTCTAGTGATAAGGGGTTTGTGGAGAGAGGAGTTTTAATCATACTATGACTTTTATAACATCTTCAATTGACGGCTTTCTTGTAGGATGGTTTTACCCTTCCATATATTTCCTCAGGCCCACAAAATGATACGCTATAGAAACGAATTAAACTATTTCATTTAGCCTCTAGACAGTGACACATTATGGACTAATGATTGCCAAAAGGAAATGTCAGACTCTAAGCTAGTCTACTTTCTTTGGCAGCCGAGAATCCGGTGAATCAACAGTTTTCGGGGGTGTATATTTAATGTGGGTGGAGGAAAAGAGTGTCTAACATTCTTTAAGTCCCTGTTATGTTTGGCACAGTTGGTCTTGGAGCCCATTTCTACTTTTCTAAACCCAAGAAAGGCACAAGCCACAGAGTAAGGGTAATTACTTATTACGTAGGTAGTAATGGATAGACACATTTGAAACTGTGTTTGAGGGCTTTATTTTTATGTGTTTTTGTTTGTTACAGGTGCTAAAAAGTGGTGCATTCATAGGTGTGAAGGGATGTACTTAAGAGTTGCCTGATCATCTTGGTACCCTTTTTCACAAACAGGAATTATCTGAAGGGTCTTTTGGAAAGGAATGGATATAAATTTGTGATTCTGGAGGTTTGAGAAGCAAATTTAGATTGAATACTAAAAATAAGAAAGGACAGCAAATGTAGAGCTTTAAAACTTAGAACCTAGTATGTACAGCGTCCTGGCTATTTAAAGTTTAGCACTTAAATATTCACATCCGTGGTTTAGGGGAGTGACATGGTAAACGTGATATAGGGGTACACAGGGCTTCTTTCTGAGGTGACCAAAGTGTTCTCATGGAACTCTTTGCACATATCTGTGAATATACTTAAAAACTTGAAATCGTATACTTTACCTGGATGGATTGTATGTGAATTCTGTCTTAATATACATCTTAATAAATGTACGTATCTTAATAAAAGCTGTTTAGAAATACAGGCTTTTTCACGTGTATGTATCCTAATGATGTGATAAGTATTTAATTGAATTTTCTATAAATTCATGCAGTTGGCTTATCCTGTATGAAGTAAAGAATGGTTTCCCCATTTTTGGATGGGGCGTGTGTCTGTTATGCCATCAGGATGACGCTGGCCACATTAAAAGCCTAGGTTGTGCATAACAGTTGGCCTCCTTAATCTCCTGGCTTTGTATCAGTCAGACTAATGGCTTGCAATTTTCTGTAGCTATTTCATTTAAATTATGAGTATGTCAAGTTAAGGGTTGTTGAATCAGAAATAGTTCAAAACCCCCAAAATCAGATTCAACAGGTACCGTTTCATGCCGACTCCTTTTCATTTTTATGTTGTCTCTGAAAAAGTGCTGAATCTATACAATATGCATATTGTAGGCCCTTAAATTATCACACTTAAAATGCTTTGGGGTTTTTATTTGAAGATTCTGCACATAATCACTAGACTTTATCTTAGAACTCTTAAGAATTATGAAAAGGAATTAGCTTTTTATATTAATTACATTGTCTTTTTAGATGAAAACCTTTGGTCAGAGGAATATAATGGATTTGAAGGAGAGATTTTGATAGAAATAGTGATGCTCATAAATATATACTTGTATCTCAGCTCTACTCTAGGCCCACTTGAAGAAATTGCAAAAAATAAGTATCAGAGGGTTGTAAGTGAAGTGGCTTTTTTAAAAAGCACATTAATTACTTTGTTAACCTGTAATAGATTTTTGATGTTTCTTTTTCCTTTATGGGTAGTATTTGTAGCTCAGCAGCCTGGCTCTTCAGTTTGTGTCGCGCAGGCTTTTTCTGGTCTTTGTGGTGCATGTACCAGAAGTGCATGGCTGATCCTATAGTTGGCTGCTGCCCTGTGGAGCTATACTCCAGATCTGTCAAGTTTGGTGAACCCAAGGGGTGGCCTTTTCTTGGGTGAAGTGTAAGCCAAAGCCAGCTGTCTGCTTGCAGCTTCCAGTGATCCTGAGGCTTTATCACAAAAGTGTGTTCAGTTCCATCATAGAAACCAGCAACAACTTTGCAAGCGTGAAATAAGTCTACTCCACTCTATGTACATAATATAAAATAGTAACAACGGTTCAAATTAACTGTACATAATGGCTTCTTTTCAGGTTTTTCGCATTAATGTTGACCTGCCAAGTTGTTAGTGGCTTTTATCTACTGCTGCTTGCTACCAGACTAAATTGTAACAGGCTCCAAAAGCTTTCATATGAGAAGGAGTTTTCAAAAATTCTTAAGCTTTTCCTGCAACTAGGAGGAAAACTAAACATTCATTCAGCTTTCATCATTTCTTAGTCAAAATGTCAGCAGAAATAGTCAAATATAACTATGCTCCTTTTCTCTCGCTTTTAGTGTAACTGTGGGTATACGTTTGAATCACCACCACCATCCTCTTAAAGAGAAGGCTGATGGTGGAATTTCAGGCACAATGGCAGGAAGCAAGGATGATGTGTTTTGGTGGAGACAGTCACCCTCAGATCGGTGTGGGCAGTTGCTTGTGAAACCTCTTTTGAAGTAGGGAATCTCTTTCTAAATTGATGTCCTCAGACATGGAACATACTTTTGCTGCCCCAAGAAAATTTTTGACGAATTACAGAAAGGAAATATTTAGGTAGCTATCAGTTGTGGTGTTGCTGCTTGGAGCTTGGCACTGATGAAGTTGCTATTTCTTTATCTGAGACTGAGGAGTTGAAGGTAAAAGCTGAAAATGACAACAATGGTGCATCTCTCATTAGTTGTGAAGATACCCAGGATGCTTATGGGAAATCAAATAACTACTCTGAATCTTTAAGTTTCTCTTAGCTTAGTTGGGCGAGCAACTAGGGTAGTGAAATCTACCTAATTTGAAGCTTAGTTTTCCCTCCAGAGATTTTTTTTTTTAATTTAATTATATTTGTAAGCTTTTTTTCTACAATTTTTGTTTTCTTTCTCTTCAGGGCTGCACATGCAGCACGTGGAAGCTCACAGGCTAGGGGTTGAATCAGAGCTGCACCTGCCGGCCTACATCATAGCCACAGCAATGCAGAATCCGAGCTGAGTCTGTGACCTATACCACAGCTCATGGCAATGTTGGATCCTTAAGCTTTTGAGAGAGGCCAGGGATGGAACCAGCATCTTCATGGGTATTAGTTGGGTTTGTTACTGATGAACCACAATGAAAACTCCTATATTTATAGTTCTATAACCATCATCACAATCTAATTTTAGAATATTTCCTTCCCAGCCCATAATCCATTACTCTCCCAGCCTGTCTCCTTTGAGTCTGTTTTCAAAAGCCTGTGAGTCTGTTTCTATTTTGCAAATAAGTTCATTGTATCCTTTTTAGAATTTTATTTTTTTTTGTTTTTTTTAGAGCTGCACCTACAGCATATGGAAGTTCCCAGGCTAGGGGCTGAATCAGAACTGTAGCTGCTGGCCTACATATTAGCCAGAGCAATAGGAATCTAAGCCCTATTTGCAACCTACACTGCAGCTCACAGCAACACCAGATTCTTAACCACTGAGTGAGGCCAAGGATTGAACCTGTGTCCTCATGGATACTAGTTGGGTTTGTTACCACTGAGCCACGACAGGTACTCTGTTGTATCCTTTTTTAGATTCCACATACAAGTGATAGTGATGATATTTGTGTCTCACTGTCTAATTGCACTTAGCATGATAATTTCTAGGTCCATCCATGTTGCTGCAGATACCATTATTTCATTCCTTTTTATGGTTGAGTAATACTGCATTGTATATATGTACCACATCTTTATCCATTCGTCTGTTGATGGACATTTAGGTCGATTCCATGTGTTGGCTGTTGTATGTAGTGCTGCCGTGAACACTGGGGTATGTGTATCTTTTCGAATTACGGTTTTCTTCAGATACATGCTCAGGAGTGGGATTGCTGGATCATATGGTGATTCTATTTTCAGTTTTTTGAGGCATCTCCATATTGTTTTGCATAGTGGCTTCACCAATTTACATTCCTACCAACAGTGTAAGAGGTTCCCTTTTCTCTACACCCTCTCCTGCATTTATTGTTTGTGGACTTCTTGATGATGGCCATTCTGGCTGGTGTAAGGTGGTACCTCATAGTAGTTTTGATTTCATTTCTCTAACACTTACTGATGTTGAACATCTTTTCATGTGTTTTTGGCCATCTCTTTGTCTTCTGCCCATTTTTTGATGGCATTGTTTTTTTGATACTGAGTTGTGGGAGGTGTTTTTTTTGGTCCTTTTATCCATGTCTTCGTGGATACTAGTCAGGTTTGTAACTGCTGAGCCACAAGGGGAACTGCAGGAGGTGTTTATGTATTTGGGAGATTAATCCCTTGGTGGTCACTTCAGTTTGCATGTAATCTCTCCCATTGTGTGGATTGTCTTTTTGTTTTATTTATGGTTTCCATTGCTGTGAAAAAACTTTTTAAGTGTAATTAGGTCCCATTTGTTTATTTTTGTTTTCATTGTCATTACTGTAGCAAGTGAATCTGAGAAGTTATTGTTGTGGTTTATGTCACGGAGTGTTTGGCCTATGTTTTCCTCTAAGATTTTTATAATATCCGGTCTCATATTTAGGTCTTTAATCCATTTGATTTTTGTGTATGGTGTTAGAAAGTGTTCTAATTTCATTTTTTTACATGTATCTGTCCTGTTTTTCTAGCACCACTTATTGAAGTGACTGTCTTTTTCTCCATTGTATATTCTTGACTCCTTTGCCATAGATTAGTTGAGTAGGTACTTGGGTTTAATTCTGGGCTTTCTTTCCTGTTTCAGTGACCTACATTTCTGTCTTTATGCCAGTACCATATGGTTTTGATGACTGTGGCTTTGTAGTATAGTCTGAAATCAGGGAGCCCAATTCCTAAGCTCCATTTTTCTCTCTCAGGATTGCTTTGGCTCCTCTGGTGTTTTGTGTTTCCCAACAAACTTTAAATTATTTTGTTCTAGTTCTGTGAAAAATGCAGTTGGTAATTTGACAGGGATTAGATTGCATTTGTAGATTGCCTTGGGTAGTACAGTCATTTTGACAATATTGATTCTTTCAATCCAAGCGCATGTTATATCATTCCATCTGTTTCTGTCATCTTTGATTTCTTTCATCAGCTTAAAGTTTTCAGAGTCCAGATATTTTGTCTCTTGAAGTAGCTTTATTCCTAGGTATTTTATTTAGTTTTTGTTGCTATGGCAAATAGGATTATTTCCCTGATTTCTTGCCAACCTTTCATTGTTAGTGTATTAATTTTGTATACTGCAATTTTACCAAATTTATTGATGAGTTCTAACAGTTTTCTGGTAGCATCTTTAGGATTTTCTAGATAAAGAATGTCATCTGCAAACAGTGATAGTTTTACTTTTTCCTTTCCAATTTGGCTTCCTTTTATTTCTTTTTCTTCTGATTGCTGCAGCTAGGACTTCCAAACTGTGTTAAATAGTAGTGGCGAGAGTGGACATCCTTGTCTTGTTCCTGATCGTAGTGGGAATTCTTTTAGCATTTTG
>PVHT020000128.1:2100770-2144183 GCA_004024745.2 Catagonus wagneri
TTATGGCCGCACCCGCGGCATGTGGAGGTTCCCAGGCTAGGGGTCTAATCGGAGCTGTGGCCACTGGCCTGCGCCGCAGCCACAGCAACGCAGGATCCGAGCCGCGTCTGCAACCTACACCACAGCTCACGGCAACGCCGGATCGTTAACCCACTGAGCAAGGGCAGGGATCGAACCCGCAAGCTCATGGTTCCTAGTCAGATTCTTTAACCACTGCGCCACGACGGGAACTCCCTGCATGATCCTTTTAATATATTGTTGGATTTGGTTTGCTAGTATTTTGTTGAGGAATATTATTGTATCTTTGTCCATCAGTGATACTGGCCTTTAAATTTTTTTTTTTGTTTGTTTGTTTTTTATGGTACCTATGTCTGGTTTTGGTATCAAGGTGATGGTAACCTCATAGAATGAGTTTGGGAGTGTTCCTTCCTATGCAATTTTTTTGGAATAGTTTCAGAAGGATAGGTGTTAGCTTTTCTCTGTGTTTGATAGAATTCACCTGTGAAGCCAGAACTGTTCCTGGACTGGTGTTTGTTGGAAGTTTCTTAACCACAGTTTCAGTTTCAGTACTTGTGATTGGTCCATTCATCTTTTCTATTTTGTCTTGGTTTAGTCTTGGAAGATTGTACTTTCCTAAGAATTTGTCCATTTCTTCTTGGTTGTCCATTTTATTGGCATATAGTTGCTTGTAGTAGTCTGTTACGATCCTTGGTGTTTCTGTGATGTCCATTGTAACTCTCCTTTTTCATTTTTTATTGATTTGAGTCCTCTCTTTTTCTTGATGAGTCTGGCTAAGGGTTTATCATTTTCGTTGATTTTTTTTTAAATCAGCTTTTAGTTTCACTGATCTTTTCTGGGTTCTCTTTGTTTCTATTTCATTAATTTCTGCTCTGATATTTATGATTTCTTTCCTGCTGACTGTAGGCCTTGTCTGTTCTCTCCCTTTTTGCTTTAGGTGAAAGTTAGGTTGTGTTTTTGAGCTTCTTGTTTCCTGTGCTAGGCTTGTATTGCTATAAACTTCCCTCTGAACTGCTTTTGCTGTACCCCATAGGTTTTGGAGGGTTTTGTCTTTGTTATCATTTGCTTCTAGGTGTTTTTTAATTTCCTCTTTGATTTCCTCAGTGATCCATTGGTTGTTTAGTAGCATGTTGTTGACTCTCCATGTGTTTGTGTGTTCTTGTTGTTGATTTATAGCCTTACGGGATTTGGGTTGGGAAAAGATGCTTGGTTTGGCTTCAGTTTTCTGAGGCTTGATTTGTGGCCCAGAATGTGATCTTAGAAAACGTTCCATGTGCACTTGGGAAGAGTGTGTATTCTGCTTTTGGATAGAATATTCTATAAATATCTATTAAGTCCATTTGGTCTAATGCATCATTTTAAGGCCTCTATTTCCTCATTGATCTTCTGTCTGGATGATCTGGCCATTGCTTTAAGTGGGGTGTTAAAGTCCCCCCCCCCCCCATTATTGCCTTATTGTCGATTTCTCCTGTAAAGGCTGGTAGCAGTAATCTTATATGTTGAAGTGATCCTTTGTTGGGTGCCTGTATATTTACAGTTGTTATATCTTCTTCTTGGATTGATCCTTTGATCATTATGTAATGTCCTTCTTTGTCTCTTATAATATTCTTTATTTTAAGGTCTATTTTGTCTAATGTGAGGATTGCTGCTTCAGCTTTCTTTTGATTTTTGTTTTTGTGGAATATTTTCTTTGATCCTCTCACTTTCAGTTTAAATGTGTCTCTGGAAGTGAAGTGGATCTCTAGGGCAGCATATATATGGGTCTTGTTTTTGTATCCATTCAGCCAGTCTGTGTCTTTTGGTTGGGGCATTTAGTCCATTTACACTTAAGGTAATTATTGATATGTACGTTCTTACTGCCATTTTGTTAATTGTTTTGGCTGTGTTTTTGTTGGTCTTTTTTCTTCCCGTCTTCTCTTGTGGTTTGATGACTGTCTTTAGTGTTTGTGTCTATTGTAGATTTTTGGTTTGCAGTTACCATGAAGTTTTGATATAGAAGTCTTTATATATATATAGTGTATATATATGTATATACATACACACACACACACACACACAATATTGTTTTAAGTTGCTATTCTCTTAATTACAAATGTAACTCTAGAATCCTGCATTTGTACCCTCCTCTTGATTTCTTGTTTTGGTATTTGTGTATGGATGATTTTCTACCTTTACTACATGTATGCCTTTACCAGTGAGCCTTGTCATTTGTATTATTTTTGTTTCTAATTGTGCCCATTTCTTTTCCACCTAGAGAAGTTCCTTTAGTATTTGTTGCAAAGCTGGCTTAGTGGTGATGAATTCTCTTAGCTTTTGCTTGTCTGTAAAGCTTTTGATTTCTCCTTCAAATCTGAATTAGAGCCTTGCTGGGCAGAGTAATCTTAGTGGGAGGTTTTTTCCTTTCATCACTTTTATCATGCCACTCCCTTCTGGCCTGCAGAGTTTCTGCTGAGAAATCAGCCAGTAACCTTATTGGGGTCCCTTTGTATGTTATTTGTTTCTTTTCCCTAGTTGCTTTTCATATTTTCTCTTTGTCTTTAATTTTGGTCAGTTTGATTATTTATTATGTGTTTTGGGGTATTCCTTCTTGGGTTTATTTCATATGGTACTCATTGTGCTTCCTGGGATTGAATGAGTGATTCCTTTCCAGTGTTAAGGGATATTTTTGGCTGTTATCTATTCAAATAGTTTCTCTGGCCCTTTCTTGCTTCTCTTTCTGGCACTCCTCTAATATGGATGTTGGTGTGTTTAACGTTGTCCCAGGGTTTTCTCAGTCTTTTTTTCTTTTCAGTCTTTTTTTTCTGTTCCGTGTCAGTGATTTCCACGAAGCTGTCTTCCACCTCATTTATTCGTTCTTCTTCCTCCTCTCTTCTGCGCTTGGTTCCTTTTAGTGAATTTTTTATTTCAGTTATTTATTTTTTTCGTCTCTGCTTGCTTAATCTTTACATCTTCTATTTCTTTGTTTAGTGTTTCTTGTACTTCATCAATCTTTGCCTCCAGTTTATTTTCAAGATCTTGAATTGTCTTTACTATCACTAGTCTAAAATCTTTTTCATGGAGGTTGATTATCTCCAGATCATTTAGTGGTTTTTCCGTTTTTTTTCCCTTGTTTCTTTATCTGAGTCATAATTCTCTGCCTTTTCAGTTTGTGTAGAATTTTGTGTTATCTCCTTTTTGTAGGCAGTAAGGTTGTGCCCTCTCCTGCTTCAGATGTCTGCCCCCTTGTGGCTAAACTTGGTACAGGGGCTTGCTTCAGGCTTCCTGATGGGATGGACTGGTGCCTGCTCACTGATAGGTGGATCTGATTCTTATCCCTTTGGTGGGTGGGGCTTTGTCTGGGTGTGATTAGAGGTGGCTGTGTGCCTGGGAGGTCTTTAGTCAGCCTGTTTGCTAATGGGTGGGGCCATGTTTGTTGTTTGTCCTGAGGCTTCTCAGCCTTGAAGGGTGAGGTCAGATTTTTTTCCAACGTGGCCACCTCTAGAGAGGTTCTTGCTGATGATTATTCCCGAGACCGTTGCCTCTAATGGCCTTCCCCTACAGCAAGCCATAGTTGCCCCCTGTTTTCCCAGGAGACCCCCCAAGATCCGCAGGTAGGTCTGACCCAGATTCCTATGTACCCAGCATACATGAAAGCCTGTGTGCACCCTTTAAGAGTGGAGTCTCTGTTTCCCCCAGTGCTGTGGAGCTCCTGTGCACAAGCCCTGCTGGCCTTCAATGCCAAATGCTTCATGGTCTCCGCATGCCGATGCCAGACACCCAGGCTTGGGAACCTGACACGGAGCTTGGAACTCTCAGTCCTGTGGGTGAGCCTTTCCAGTCTGTGGGTTGTCTACCCTGCAGGTTTGGGATTGCTTATATTGCCTAAGCGCCCCTTCTATCATCTCAGTGTGGCTGCTTTTTTGTCTTTTGGTGTATGATATCTTTTTTGGTAGTTTCCATTCTTTCGTTGATGATCGTTCAGCAGTTGGTTGTAGTTTTGTTGTTTTCATGAGAGGTGAGCTCCAGTCCTTCTATTCTGCCAGCTTAGTCCTGTCTCCTCCAGAGATGTTGGAGCTTTGTGTTTACTAATATGTTTAGGTAGTTTGCATTCCTCCCTCCCTCCATCTCTCCCTCCTTCCTTTCCTCCCTCATTCCTTTCCTCACTGCCTTCCTTCCTCATATGGAAGTTCCCAGACTAGGGATCAAATTAGAGCTTGCACCTGCCAGCCTATGCCACAGTTAACAGCAACACTGGATCCAAGCTGCATTTGCAACCTACATACTGGCTTGTGGCAGCGCTGGATCATTAACCCACTGAGTAAAGCCAAGAATCAAACCCCATGTCCTCAAGGATACTAATCGTGCTCTTAACCTGTTGGCCCACAGTGGAAACGCCAAGATGAATTTCTTATTAAAGGGATTTTCAGTGGAGTGATACTGTTCTGTATTTTGACAGCTGCACTGAACATGGAGAGTCACCCAAACTCCCCTAGTCTCAGTCGCTTCAACACTGAGTTGGGGATGATCGTGCCTTTGCATACAGCATGATTGGGAGGGTATAAAACAGCCCCGTCTATTAATACTACTGATACTATTACCATCACTAATAAAGTTTAGTATTTTGAATGATTTAAAACTTTTAAGTCCTTTGCTTTTTATTTTTACCTGTTTTGCTTTCCACTGATTGCTTAGAGTGAAGGAACTTATTCCTACCCTCCGTCCCTTTACCTTCTCCTCTTGTTTCTTTTAGCAGTGGTCAAATACATTTGGAGAAATTTCCCTTTTTTATGTGCATTCTGGTAATAATGTCTGAAGATTGTATTACTTTTTAGCAAGTGTGTCCCTGCAGACCGTGGTGCAGAGGTTATTGTATTGCTCTCTGTTTGTTTTATAACGGTCATGCCTGAAGTTGGTGGCCTTATTCCCAGATTAATAATATGTCCTCTTTACTATTAAAATTTACATTTTATTTGGGTCTGGCATACTTCTTTATACTTCTTGATAGTTAATTTGTGAGTTTTCTGGCATAGGGAAGCGAGGCTCTGACAGTCAGTGTTCTTTCTCTGAACTGAGTTTTGTGCAGGTGTGTCTGTATAAAAGCTCTTCATTATTCTTCCCCACCCATATTGGATTTATTTGGTGATTGCATTTGAAATAGATTTTTAAAATTTGAATACTACAGTTATCTATATGGTTTCTTGGTCTTATTCTATAAGTTATGTTTATATGTCCTTTTTAGTTCATGAAAATATCTTTCTAGCACTAGAGGGAAATGGTGTTATGAATGAGACTTTTTCAAGTCTTATTAATAAACCTGCTAGCTCACTGTATAAGAACATTTACATACCCTAGAGCTGGTTACATAATTAACCAAAACCAGTAAGTTTAGGCATTGCATTTATAGTATAAAAAGACACTGGAATAAGAGTTCCTATTGTGGCTCAGTGGTAACGAACCCAACTAGAATCCAGAAGGATGCAGATTTGATCCCTGGCCTTGCTCAGTGGGTTAAGGATCCGTGTTGCCCTGAGGTATGGTATGGGTTGAAGACTTGGCTCAGATTCTGCGTTGCTGTGGCTGTTGTGGTATAGGCCGCCAGCTATAGCTCTGATTCAACCCCTAGCCTGGGAACTTCTATATGCTACATGTGTGCCCCCCCCCCCCAAAAAAAAAAAAAACAACAAGACACTGGAACAGGTAGTACAAGTCTAGAGGGTTTCTTTTCCTTTCTTGTTTATAATCTTTGCTTTATAATCTTTTCTTTTTAGAGCTCTAAAATGGCTGAAGAGAAAAATCTTATTAGGAAAAATCTTTGTAGTTAAGCTGAGCTGACTTAGAAGTGAGGCATGTAGGCTGGCTGGCATCATTAGTCTTCACTTGGAGATATGAACAGTTGCCTTCAGATGATATCTGTGAGCTTGCTCGTTGGATTAATGGTTAGTTACTTCAGAAATGATATTAAAGAGTAATGGGAAAGTATTTCATTTGCTGGCTCTCAGAGATTTGTTTTGAAAAAGGTAGGTCTCTGTTGTTGAGTTGATATCCTTATCATTGTTTCTTAATACCTAATAAAATGTTGTTTTTAGTTCTTGAAATAAGTAATATATTTACATAGTTCAAAATTAAAAGGATATGAAAGAGTTGATAGTGAGTATATATGAAGTCCCCTCTCATTCCTGTTCTCTAGTCATCCATTTTTTTGGCCTTTTTATTTTCATTCAGAAATACTTTATGTGGCTATAGTAAGGTATACGCACACACCCTTAAAGCTTACATGTGTGCTGTATTGAGTTATATTCCTTAATAATAATGTAATCTTTACTATGATCCTTTCCTAACTTCTACTTACTTTGTTTTTTCCTTTAAAAAATATTTTCCTAACTCTTACATACTTTGCCTTTGGGGCCACCGAATTGCAGTCCACAGCCCCCCTTTTTCACTCCTAAGAAAGCTGTTTACTGTTTATCTTTGCTTTCCTGCTTCTTTCTTAGGTATTTAATCTCAGAGACCTCTATTCCATTCTTTCTCCTGTGGCATCAGCTTATAGTTCCTTATTGTAATGAAGTCTATAAACCACAAATGTCTGTAATGTAATCATTGTGTTGTTTCATGTCTGAATTGTTTTCAACCAAGTCAGATCGAGTAGCCTTAGGCTAGGTACTCTATTATTGACTAATATGTATAATATTGAAGTTACTTCTCTTTAACAAATAATTACTGTTAATGACAGCACATCTTAGTGTACTAACTGTGTAGCCAATAGGCATTTACTATCCTCTTTGAAGTGTTTATTCCAGAGTTCAGATCTCTTTACACTACATAATTTATTAACTTTTCTCATCACAGACGATTTCCATTCACTATAATAACTTTAAAAGTTTTATCATATCACTATAAGCTCTTTGAGTTTTGCATAGCTCATGATTCCAGCATTCTTTAACTCTTGAACCCTGGCTCTTGTCCACGAAAACCTTGAGTGATGCTTTCTTATTTTGGAGCCCAAAAGGTGATAACTCTGTTTAACTTTTTTGCCTGTTACCACTACTGGAAAAAAAGAAAAAAGCCCCAAATCCCTGTCTAATGAGTCTTTTTTGGTGACTGATAGTAGTTTCTGCTTTCTAATATTGGACCTTTAACTTCAGCCATGCACAGGGAGTTTCTGTATTCAGTTGAGGGGATATTATTGTGCATTATCTGTAGCCATGTAAACACTGCCACACTGTGCTCTAGGAAGAAAGAAGACTGCCTGTTAAGAAACAAACAACAAGTACTCTTTGCCTTGTGCCAGTAGAAAACATGCAGTGTAACGTAACCAGTGCTATATGCCTGGGAAGTTCAGTTTAAGGATAATTCCACAAAATAGTCAGTCTAGAGCACATCATGGATCATCGGGAAAGGAGAACCCCCATGACTTCCTTATCGTTACAGGGCTCCTGTCTCACCCAGCCACTCTTCTTGTTTTTGTCTTCACCTGCAACATTTGTAAGTTCCTGGGCCAGGGATCGAGCCTGTGCCACGGCAGCGAAGGAAGCCCCTGTAGTGACAATGCTGGATCCTTAATCGACTGTGCCACGAGGGAATGTCGAGCCTCTCTTCCTATCCTGCTGGGCACTGTTGTGCTTGACATCTGACCCCAGGTCTTCTGGGGGCCCTAAGCTTCACATCCTCAAGGATTTTCCGGATGATCAGGGAAACGAGTCATCTTTGGAAGTGATGCTACATTGCCTGGGTGAAGGTGTACTGTAACGGGGAAGGCGGTTTCTGCCTTTAAGCAGAGGGATTTCATTATAAGCACAACTGGTTACCATGGGGGCCACTCAGTCAGTATTGCTGTTGTACTGAAGCAGGGTTCTAGAGCCGTCTATCAGTCCTGGCTTTAACCTTTTAAATAATAGTGTATGTGTGTGAGTGTAATATTTCATTGTTTTAAGCAGTGCCTCAGTGCATTCCCACAGATATGGTCCTCATCTGTGAGGCTGTGGGCCAGTAGCCAACACCTCCCCCCCCCGCCCTCTGCCTGTCAACGTTTCCTGCTTTGAGGCTCAGCTGAGGGAGCTACTTTCCCCTCGTTCTTGGGCAGTTTCCAGGATGTGATTCCAGCCTCTTCTCCAGTACACATCCTCTTTTTCACTGCCTTCATTCTTCCATTTTTTCCTTTTTTTCTTTTTTACATAGTTGTCATTTCCTTTCCAAAATCCAGTGAATCTGATGACTACTATAGTTTAATTATAGTTGCTTCCTAGAGTCTATAGTGCCTTTTAAAATATTGTAATGATAAGAAATTACACATCACTTGTAACAAGTGCAACTATACAGTACAGAAATGTATAAAAGCAAAGATAATCCATCCTCTTTTAAATTCCTTTTTTTTTTTTTTTTGTCTTTTGTCCTTTCAGGGCTGCACCCGTGGCATATGGAGTTTCCCAGGCTAGGGATCCAATTGGAGCTTTAACCGCAAGCCTACGCCAGAGCCACAGCAACGCCAGATCCGAGCCGCGTCTGCAACCTACACTACAACTCACGACAATGCCAGATCCTCAACCCACTGAGCAAGGCCAGGGATCGAACCCGCAACCTCATGGTTTCTAGTCAGATTCATTTCCGCTATGCCACGACGGGAACTCCTTCTCTATACACACCCGTACATACAGCCTTTCCATAAATAAGATTTGTGTGCCCATGCTGGGTACCCTTATTTTTCCCTTTCCTCCCTCCTTGCCCTGAGATCTCTCCCTCATCCCACATCTTCCTGTTCCCCAGAAAGAGTGTTAGTGGTCTGATGTGAGTATATTGGTACTTTCTCTGTTTCTGTCTCCACTCTCTGTCTCCTCCTCTTGCCACCGCAGTCACCATATGGATTTTTCTGTGTAGGTATTTCCTTGATCAAAATGAGATCGTTGTTTATAAACGAGCTTTATTGTTCAACAATGCTTCATGGAAATCCTTTCAGGTCTTCTGATTTACAACTCATTTTAAATTGCTGAGTAATATTTCATGATGTAGATATACTGTAAATTATTTGACAGTTCCTTTCCTATGAGCATTCGCTTAAGAAAAAATTTAGGCGTTATGAACAATGTTGTATTACCTTGCATTTGGTGCTTTACTTCTGTGAGATTCTGTATTTTATTTTTATGGAATTGCTGGGTCGGATATTACATATATATTTTTATTTGAATGGATGCTGGTAGATTGTTTTCTAAAAAAGGCTAAACTGGTTGCAGCTCTACCACCAATGTAAGAAAATAGGCTTTTCTTCACATCCTCTCTAATAATAGGTGTTACTTAATTTTTCTGATCTGATGGGTATAAAGTAATAGCTCATTATTACTTTAATTTGCATTTTCTGACCACTTTTTTTGGTCTTTTTAGGGCTACTCCTGCGGCATGTGGAAGTTCCCAGGCTAGGGCTCCAGTTGGAGCTGTAGCTGCTGGCCTACACCGCGGCCACATCCATGTCAGATCCAAGCCATGTTTTCGACCTACCCCACAGCTCATGGCAGTGCTGAATCCTTAACCCACTGAGTGAGGCCAGCGATAGAACCCACGTCTTCATGGGTACCAGTCGGGTTTGTTACTGCCAAGCCATTGACAGGAACGCCCTTCTGACCGTTTTTGAATTCAAATAATCTTTTTATGTTCTTGTAGTCACTGGATTTGCTTTTCTGTGAATTGTCTATTCATATCCTATGTCCCTTTTTCTAATGGCTTGTATGTCTTTTTCTTTGCATTAACTCTTTGTATATTATAGCTGTTAACCTAATACTGCCATATGCATACGTATGTTTTTAAAAAATCTGTCATTGTTCTTTTAACATTGCTTATGGCTTTTTTCCCTGCTCACCGTATCAAAGTTTGATTTTTATTTTCATGTGTGTGTATTTATCTTTTGTTTTATGCCTAGCAGATTTGCTGTTTTGGGTAAAAATACCTTCCCCACTTTAGATAACTTGAACACACACTCACCTTTTTGTCACTCAGGGTTCAGTTACAGAAGCAGAGCAACTATGAGAGATTTACAAAGTATTTATTACAGGGATTAGACTTTAATTATGGGAGCAGATTAAACAGTTTAGGCGAGGCTGTTGCTTTTGCTTCTGGTGCTGGAACCAGAATTATCAGGGCATGTGTTCAATAAGAGAATATGGTACCTATGAAACAGGGTCACTCTGGAATATGAAATGGGCCTCATGTTGGATTCTCACTACATCCAAACCAGTATCATAACTCTGATGATAGTGGTTTCCTGAAGGAGATGCTGGCTACATTTATCACAGATTTAAATATGCATGTGACCCAGAAGACAGAAAAGCTGAAGGAGAAAATCCTATAGTGTTAAGATCTTGGTTGTCACTAACCCATGCTCATCAAAGTAGTCAGCAGAAAAGCAACAACACGTGTGACCTGTAGTAGCACCTTGTACCTGTACCAGTCTTCCCAGCATAAAAAGGTGGTTGCTTCTTCATTTCTACCTTTTGAATCTCAAGCCAGGAAGTCTCATGGGATCCAGGCTAACCTGGAACTATGCAAAGAAGAGAATTCTGGGAAGTGTAGTTCCAGATTGGCTATATTGTCACAGTGCAAATCCACCACAGTCTTTGATTTTCCTGGTGTGAGACAAGTGCTTCAACTTAATAGTTATTCCACTTGGATAGTGAGTTATGTTTATAGTGTTCATTAAATAAGCCATCTTTGTTTTTAATCCCCAGTGAATCAAAATACTACTGTTTTATATTAAGTTATACTAGGAGGTATTTGCTTTAGTTTAAATTGAGAAATTTAAACTACCAGATTTTTTCATTTTAGCTTTAGAAATATTTATAGGTAAATGATCGAAAATTTCCTGTATTCACTAACTGTGTACTTAGTTTTATTGAGTCAGAGTTACTGACAGTATTGGCTACTGCTTGAGTCTTAGAAGCCTTCATGGTTAAGAAGAGAAATCTTAACTCCTCTATACTTGTTTAAAAGACAAGGGCATACTTCTATTTCTTGCCTAAGAATTGAACAAAAATATCCAGAGGGAATATGCTATGGCTGTGTGTGTGCACGGAACACATGCAGAAGTAGTACTCCAAAAAGAGAAAAGATTGTTTAACTTTGGTTCGAGGAAAGAATTTTCAAATGAGGGTATCATATAAACTGTCATATTCCAAGTACAGATTCCTTGGCAAAAATTTCATGGTTGGAGTTCCCGTCATGTCTCAGTGGTTAATGAATTCGACTAGGAACCACGAGGTTGCGGGTTCGGTCCCTGGCCTCGCTCAGTGGGTTAAGGATCCCGCTTTGCCATGAGCTGTGGTGTAGGTTGCAGATGTGGCTCGGATCCCACATTGCTGTGGCATAAGCTGGTGGCTACAGCTCTGATTAGACCCCTAGCCTGGGAACCTCCATATGCTGCAGGTGCAGCCCCCAAAAGCAAATAAATAAATAAATAAATAAATGTTTCAAGGTTGAATACAAGATAGTAATTAATTACCCAATTTTGTTTGAGCTTTTAGGTTATAAACCTAAAAGTTAAAAGTTTTTTTTCTCACAGTCCATTTGAATTGTTTAGAATAGAAGTCATTTAACCTGTCTGGATGGAGGAAGGAGCCCAGTCATAGGGGGGATTTAGTGTAGGTTTTCAGACCCTTTCCTTAGCATTTTATGGTAAACCTTCCCTTCACAATTTTCATTGACATCACATCTGCAGGATTTCTATATTCATAAATAGTTTTAAGAATATTTGTTATTTTTACCCACATCTGCAAAATTTGTGTGGATATCTGCAGTTTATTTATGGATATACAAGTTGTTGAATGCAAGCATTGAATATAACTCTACACATATTCAAGTGAGAGGTTTTTTTTCTTTCCTTTTAGGGCCGCACCTGCGGCATATGAAGGTTCCCAGGCTAGCGGTCTAATCGGAGCTGTAGCCGCCGGCCTACACCATAGCCATAGCAACGCCAGATCCTACACCACAGCTCACAGCAACGCTGGATCGTTAACCCACTGAGCAATGCCAGGGATCGAACCCACAACCTCATGGTTCCTTGTAGGATTCGTTTCCACTACACCACGATGGGAACTCGAGAGGTTCTTTCTTTAATCAAGTGAAAATGGCCGTACAAGACTGGAAATCAGAGGTAGGTACCAATGTTTTAATAAAATCATCTTTAATAACAAGAAATGAGCTAAATAACGGCTTCCTCTTTGAGAATTAGACGCTATTTTATTTTGTCTTGATCCCAGGTCTTTTTGCTTCTGTTTTTCCCCAACTGAACATGGTACTTGTGCCTATCAGAATACTCTGTTACATAGACTTAAGTGAAAAGTATAATGCTTGAAAGCTCCCAAGTAAGGAAAGACAGAACAAAAGGCTGAATGAGTGGGCAGCCAAGCATCCCAGGAGAGAAACTTAGTGGGAGAGAGGAGGAGGAAAGAACAGTTTGATAAAACCTCCCTGCTGACAGTAGGGTAAAGTATGCACATTTTGTGATACATAGAATATAAATGGAATACAGATTTTTTTTTTTTTAAGGGCCACAACCACGGCATATGGAGGTTTGCAGGCCAGGGGTCTAATCGGAGCTGTAGCTGCTGGCCTATACCACAGCCACTGCAACTAGGGATCCAAGCTGCACCTGCGACCTACACCACAGCTCACGGCAGTGCAGAATCCTTAACTCACTCAGTGAGGGATCAAACCTGCAACCTCATGGTTCCTAGTTGGATTCGTTTCCTCTGCGCCACCACAGGAACTCCAGAATACAGATTTTTAAGGGTAGAATTCGTTTGATCTACTATGTCCTTTGATTAGAAAAAAGTTCCTCCTAAGCTTCTGTTGACATTTTTACTAGTTTCTTTTTGGGGTGGGGAGGGGACTAATTTGTTGTGATGTCATCTTATTCTTCCTTATCCTATGCAGACACTATTCGTTAAAAGGGGTAATGATGGCTTCTGTAACAGGATCATCCTGTATGTCGAGGTACTTCTTACTTTGTGGGACACTCACTGAGTTGTTTCTCCGTGAGCACTGGCAGTGCACATTCACTGGTCCCTTCATAGTTTTGAGTACCAGTTGTGACCATTGACGAGTATTTTTTAATTTCGCAGACAAAACACATCGGAGTTTAGAATGTGAAGAGTAAAACTGGTCTCTGCAAAGACCAAACCCATGGTGGCGTTTTAACCATGCAAACTAACCAGCCAGTTCTGTATATAAATATCACCGTAGATGCAGCAAGTTGTAAACCCACCAGTAGAAATCCTTTAATACCAATGACATCGTTTAATACTAACACATACTGGGTAAAATGTTTTTTCCCCACTTGCTTCCTAAAAATTTGTACCTTGTTGAGTTGTTCTTTTTAAAAGCTTGGAAGGCTATGTTTTACTGGTGGTTTCTCATTGCAGACACTTGCCTGGAGGTATTCTAAGAACCCACACTTGAGGTGTTTGGTGGGTGAGACAAAATCTCCATTTTGTCCCTCTCAGCACAGGAGAAAGCATGTCCCTATTTTTCTTGTAAAAAGAGCTACAAAAAGCAACAAGTGTTAGAGTTCCCATCATGGTACAGTGGAAACAAATCCAACTAGGAAGCATGAGGTTGCAGTTTCAATTCCTGACCTCGTTCAGTGGGTCAAGGATCTGGCGTTGCCATGAGCTGTGGTGCAGTCACAGACGTGGCTCGAATCCTGTGTTGCTGTTGCTGTGGTGTAGGCCAGCAGCTACAGCTCTGATTCGACCCCTAGCCTGGGAACCTCCTTATGCTGTGGGGTGCGGCCCTAAAAAAGACAAAAAAAAAAAAGGTGTTGATTTCTGGTAGTGTCTCCCCATTTAGGTGTTTCGCTACTTTGGTTAAGTCAAAAATTATGTAGCATTCTTAACTGTTTTGGGGAAAATCTGGATATTTGATCATTTTCATAATTGCTTAAGTAGAGAAGTTTATCACCTAGTCTTGATTGTGATGAAAATCTGGAAAAGAAATGTGTTTTCTTATTTGAAACATTGAAGAGCTCATAATTATGATGGTTTTTAAGGCTTTTTTCGATAGGCAAGAAATAGATTTATTAGGATAGGACGCTTGTGAGAAATGCAAGCAGGCAGGCAAGGAGGCTCTGTGGTTTTTGAGTCTTTGTAAAGAAAAAGTATTTGATTACAGGGAACCAAGAACATGATAGTGTTAAATTCAGGTAGGGAACAAAGGATTCTGAAATTGTGAAACTTGTTGTTGTGAAATGTAACCCTTAAGATGTCATTTTTCATCTTCGATTTTTGTTATTAAGATGTAACATAGATAACGTTTGGGGGTTTTATTAAAGTTGTATTGGCAGCCATGCCACATAGTTTTGAACAAAAACAGCAGTTCCACTGAGGTTTTTAACAGCGAAGCCATTCATGAACCTCTTATTATAAGGTTTAATGTACTACTTTAATATATAAGATTCTTTTGTAGTGAGAGATTAAATTAGCAGGTTGTCACTACACTGTGCTTCTGCAGTTCTGTTTAATGTTTGTACCATATAAGGGAATCAGAAATTATTGTTCTAAAAGTTTAAAAGTTTAGGTTGCAGAAATATGATTAAGATGGGAAAAAAGGGTAGATCTCACCCTGGTGGATGAGACCCAAGCAAGAGCTTTGCCACATACTTTACAAAGTAGAAATTGTTCCTGCCTTTTCATGTCTAATTCTGGAGAGCAAGTCTTTATTTGACACTTGATAAGAAAGTTACAGATTTGGAAGCATGGAGAAACTATGTATCTTCTCAGAAAATAGTTTCAGACTGGAGATTAATAGTGAAAACTTGAAATGTACCATGTGAAGCTGGAGGCTTTATTTAGTACATTCTGGTAAATAAGTGGTTTTTTTTTACATCTTTCCCTCTCATGCCCTTTGTGCTGCAAAAGCTCTTGAGCAAAGCTCTCAGGCATTTGTTTTTTCTCCACTAACCATTGGTTCCTTTCTTTTGCCTGTCCTGCAAATAAATCTTTGTCTTATCCGTCTTCCTTAACAGCCCTTTTCTGATAATTAAAATTATAGGTTTTGTTTTTCTCAGAAAAACAAGAAAAATTGCTAAAATACATTTTTCCAAAGCACCTCTTTGGAGTTCTTATTGTGGCTCAATGGGTTAGAGCCCAACATTGTCTCTGAGAATGTGGGTTTGATCCCTGGCCTCACTCAGTGGCTTAAGGATCTGGCGTTGCCACAAGTTGCAGTGTAGGTTGCAGCTGCAGCTCAGATCTCTTGTTGCAGTGGCTGTGGCATAGGTCTCAGTCAGTTGCAACCGTGATTTGACCCTTAGCCCAGGAACTTCCGTATGCCACAGGTGAGGCCGTAAAAAGAAAAAAAGGAAATCACTTTGGTGATCATATTCCAGCCATCCCCAGGAATCTGGTGTGACTGTTCTTGTTGACTGTGTTAAATTTGAGCACCTTTCCTGGTTCCAGGGGCCCACTGGTATTTCGCCCTCCCTTGGCTACACTTCCTGCTGTCATCGTCAGATTAGTGCCTCTGGCTGTGCCTGCACCCAGCCGTATTGACATCCTGCTGGTACTTGTGTACCAAGCTTAAGGCTCTTTTCTCTACTGCATTCTTCAGTGCCCTCCCTGTTCTCTGAATGTCCGCAGTCTAGGTGGCACCATCCAATTCCATGTTTTTGGCTTACTCTCTTTTATGAGTTATTCTTTGAAAATTATAAGTTTGATCTCCAACAAAACTAAACTCCATATAGTAGTTGCTGGAGTATTAAGGTCACGTTGGTCACACTTTAGTACAGGTCACATTTCAGTGCTGTGTGCCAGAACTGGTCCAAGGGCTTTATACATTCCCACTTCACCTTCAGAGCGTGAGTTTTGATCCTGTTAAGTCATAGTGGTTTCATGACTTGTTTAAGGGCTCACTGGTAGTAAGTAGAGGTTTGAAGCCAACCTGGCTCCGTAGTTTAAGCTCTTAACCACCATGCAACACCATAGGTCTAGCTGAGAGGAATAGTGTATTGGATTGCCAGTACCATAAATTACAATTATAATTATACTTGTTCTTTTACTTACAGCATTTTATTATGAAAATTTTCATATATACTTAGAAACTGGAAAAATGGTACAATGAACAACCATATATACACACACCTATTTCCAAGATTCCCTCATTGACTTTTTGATATATTTGCTTTATCACATGTTTATCTATCCCTGTGTCCATCTTAATGTTTTTTTGTTTGTTTTGTCTTTTTAAGGCCACGCCCGCAGCATATGGAGGGTCCCAGACTAGGGCTCCAATCAGAGCTACAGCTGCTGAACCATGCCACAGCCACAGCAACTCCAGATCCAAGCCATGTCTGGGACCTACACCACAGCTCACGGCAATGCAGATCCTTAACCCACTGAGCAAGGCCAAGGATCGAACCCGCAACCTCATGGTTCCTAGTTGGATTGTTTCCGCTGTGCCACAACAGGAACTCCTACATCTTACTGTTTTGATGCATTTCAAAGTCAGTTGCAGAAACTTGTGTATTTCACCTATACACCTTGCAGCATGCATATCATGAACTAGAGTTTAGTGGTAATTTTATATATTAAAATGTACAAATTCCAAGTGTATTATTTGATAGGTTTTGTTAAAAGCACATACTTTGTAACCCAGTCCTCTATCAAGATAGAGAACATTATATGGTTATCTTTCTGTTAAATATATGGCTGCCATGTAGTTCAAATACATGAACTGTATGTGTGTCTCTGTTCCCCCCCCCACCTTCCGTATTAAAACCTGTTTTCCTGATTGTCCTGTGTTCTCTTATTAGTTCTTTATTACACTGACCTCCTTGAAAGCAGGACCAGCCTCATCTCCTACTTGGCAGGAGAACCTACTCTGATGTGATGAATGACAGCCTTACTGTGGTAGTCATCATTCTCACTTCCTAAAGCAGGGTGTGTGCAGCTTCTTGATTGGTAACGATTCCTTGATATGTAATGTTTGAGATCATTTTCATGAATTAGGTTGATCGTGTTCCTATTAGTTTCCAGTAGATATGCTCTTTCTCAAGTGGCTTTGAGGTTGAGGGGGTCCTGCCCTTGAAACCCATCCTTTTTGTTGTTGTTGATGATATTGTTTAAGGATTCCCCAGGTTGGTGCAAGAGAAAAGTGTGTTCATTGAATGTCTTCTCTACCTCTCAGTCCCTTGGTGAAATCATCCAGTCTTGTGACTTTCAGTACCTCCATTCATTGATGATTACTTAAAAATTTATATTTCCAGCCTAGATCTTTACCCTGGATTTCTCATCTCTACTTGAATTTCATCTTAAACACGTTAGAAACTGAGTCTTAATCTTTTCCCCCACCCCTCTTCCCAATCTGTGCCATCTATACTGTCGTTAATTCCAGTTGACAGTAGATCTTGAAATTTAATTTAGATGCTAATTAATAAATCAGAATAAAGGATATAGCTTTCATAGGTTTTATCTAATCCCCAGACGCTTAGTCTCTTGTTATATTATTTTATTGTATTTATTTTATTTTATTTTTGTCTTTTTAGGGCCGAGCCCATGGCATATGGAGGTTGTCAGGCTAGGCATCAAATCGGAGCTGTAGCTGCTGGCCTGTGCCCCAGCCCCAGCCACAGAAATGCTGAATCCTTAACCCACTGAGTGAGGCCAGGAATCAAACCTGCATCCTCATGGATCCTATTCAGATTTGTTTCCGCTGAGCCACGATGGGAACTCCTGTCTCATCGTTTTAAACTGAGGACTTATATGTGTGTTTAAAAATTGATATAAAATATCTGGCGGGCACAAACTTCAAAAAAAATACAAGTAATTAATTTGGGAAGCCAGGTAATTTGTATTTTAAACAGAAATATTTGATAATTTTTGTAATTATTTATGGTGATGTATTTGGTGAGGAGGTCAGTCAAACTTTAGATAAATCCTTTTACAGTTTGACCGTTTTCTTTATCGTCTGTCTGTAATTCATCTCATGTCTCATTCTAATGAGCACAAATGGGGAGTCTAGATGACATCTCTTTTGCACTGTAATGTCTTTTGACACTTGAGGAATGCTGCATCCAAAAGGAAGAAAATTCCTGACCACCACTTGCTATTAGGTTTTCATGTAGAGTGGGCGCTAGTTGTTGGAAGTTGGTGGCAAGTGTCAGAGCTGTTTTGCACCCACTGGCCTGAAGACATTGTGAGGAGGAGATAGAGGGAGATGTGGGGACATGGCACTGTCCTAGACACCTGCAGGACTCTGCTCAGGGTAGCAGGTTCTCTTCCCTCTTCATCCTGCCATTTCAAGGAAGGGCAGGGAGGTTGATCACAGAGAAGGCAGCTTTACCAGGGTCACTTCTGAACCCAGTTCTTAGTGTCTGCCTTGTGTGGCAGTCCTGGCATGGAGCTCTTGCTTTTTTTTCTCTGGAGCAAAAGCTATGGTAGAACATACTTTCAGGTCAAAGGTCAGTGCTTTTGTGGCCAGTTCTATGGAATCCTGACAAAACTGGTATGAAATTTCAGAGCACAAATGACAGAAGTAAGGATTACTGCCTCTTGTTATCCTGAGAATTCTACATTCTGAAACTTTGACAGACATGTCCTCTATAACCATGTCCTTTAAGCCCGGGGTGCATTCCCCACCCCACACAAAACCAGAAAAGTAGCTGTAATATTAAAGATGTAATGAGTGTTCGGGATTTTCTTTACTCAGAGAGCTGGAGTAAGTGATGATTATTAAAAGCAAAAAGGGCACTGTCCTTAAATGACTGGTATTTCCTATCTTTTGAAAGTAAAAAGCAGGAGTTCCCACTGTGGTGCAGCGTGATCAGCAGCATCTTGGGAGCCCTGGGTTGCAGGTTTGAACCCTGGTGTGGCGCAGAGGGTTAGGGGTCTGTTGTTGCTGCAGCTGAGATTGCAACTGCAACTTGGATCTGATCCCTGGGAGCTCCCATATGCCATGGGGAGGCCAAAAAAGGGGGGAAAAAAGGTAAAAGCAAAAGCAATAAACCTTTTTGGGGGGGGGCTTTTTTTTTTTTAAGGGCCGCACCTGTGGCGTATGGAGGTTTCCAGGCTAGGGGTTGAATTGGAGTTACAGCTGCCAGCCTACGCCACAGCAACTCGGGATCCAAGCTGCATCGGCAACCTGTATCACAGCTTACAGCAATGCCAGATCCCTGTCTGAACAAGGCCAGGGATTGAACCTGCATGCTCATGGATACTAGTCAGATTCGTTTCCTCTGTGCCACAATGGGAACTCCCAATAAACATTAATTGATGCTAAAAAAATAAAAATTTTTTTTTAGGGGTTCCTGTCATGGCCCAGCGAAAACGAATCTGACTAGGAACCATGAGGTTGCCAATTTAATTCCTGGCTCCGCTCAGTGGATTAAGCTATGGTTTAGGTCGCAGATGTGGCTCGGATCTGGCGTTGCTGTGGCTGTGGTATAGGCCAGCAGCTATAACTCCAATTGGAGCGCTAGCCTGGAAACCTCTATATGCTGCGAATGTGACCGTGAAAAGCAAAAAAGAAAAAAAAAAGAAAAGAAAATTGATGCTTGACTCTATACAAAGGGAAGGGTAGACTGAGAAGACAACTCAGATGAATAATTGTGTTTCTAATAGTATTTCTTAAATTATATAGATTAATTTGCAGCTGATTAGCACTTGGTTTTAAACCGAGTATTAAACATAGTATTTAAATTTAGTATTTTCCAAACTATGGCTATTTCTCAAAAAGGGGCTGCTTAGCAATGGATATTTTAGAACTGAATGGTTGCCTTCAATAAGGTAGTTTTTTCTTGGGAAATTTGGAAACCATGAAGACAGGCAGGAACATGAAAAGGCTTGTTTATGTGCTGGTAAAATAGGAAAGCCTAAGGTCAAGATATGTGGGAAAGTGCAGAAAAGTTGTGGGTAAAGGAATAAAGTAATTGGCCTCATTGGAAAAACTGATCATGGTCTTGAAAAACAATGCCAGGAGAGAAGATCTTGACTTGAAAAATCTGGGCCCTAACATCTGTAGGTTCTGAAATGACCAAATGTGTGTTTTCATTCAGTCCACCTAATTCTGCACAAGCTTTTTATTTAGTAGAGAGTTTGGTAGTAATGGAGGATCACTACCCAACAGTCATGAAACTTACGCTCTTGAACTGACGGGTTATCTTTGTTTGAAATTCTCATATCTGGAGTTCCCTGGTGGCATAGCAGTTAAGGATCCAGTATTGTAACTTGTGGTGCAAGTTTGATTCTTGGCCCGGGAACTTCTGAATGCCGTGGGCATGGCCAAAAATAAAATTCTAACCTCCCTTGCTCAAAGCTCTCATTAATTCTGGCAAATCTGCCTAGGAACCAAATTTGTCACAACTGGATGGGGTGCTTCCTAAATTAGATGTGGTGGACTTGAAGTGCGTGTTTGCCTACACAAAAAACCCTGAGCGTAATAATAGTGATCCTTAATTCTCAGTCATGTATTTTGTCTTAAAATTGTCAGGAGCTGAGCTATCAATGAGACTATTTCAAATTCCTTTTGAAAAATAATATCTTTTATGGTAATGGATAGTATGTGTTGTCCTGTACAATTTTATTGAACAAGGGAAGACATTATTTGATTTTTAAGTGACTGTGTTACCCAGAAGGAATTTGAGAATTGGAGGTTCTGTGTGAAATTTAGCCTTGATTCCTAAAGCCAAACCAGAGTAATGTCATGTCTAACGTTAGAGTACATTTATATAAAGCAAATGACTTGACTATGAGATAATATGGTCAGTTTTATATCAATATTAGATCTAAAATGTGTATCTGGACTGTTGGCTTATTAAAAGCTCTCGCTGATTCTCAGTACTCATTTTTATGCTAAGCATTAATGTAGTGAGGGAAGTAATACTAAAAAGTAGAGCGTTTCAGGGAGCAACTCGGGGACTAACATGTCTTCAGTGTGATTATATTCTCTGCCTGATGGAACTGTCACATCTCATTCTCCACATATTGTTATTAAAAATAGCAACATTTGTTAAACGTTTACTGTGTCCCAGTGTGTTCTCAGGACCTCACATGTATTAAGTTCCTTTTTCGTTATTATTGCTCTTAATTCCATATTAGGGTGAGAGACCTATGGCACAGTGAAGTCACTGGACCTGTCCAGGGTCGTGGGCCCAAGTATGGAGCAGTTCTTTAAATACAGATCTTTATTTGTTGCTGTTAAAACCTAGGAGGTTTTGCTAGTGAGGTTACAGATTGAGAATTTATTTACTTATTTTGGCCTTGCCTGGGGCATGCAGGAAGTTCCCAGGTCAGGGCTTGAACCCGTGCCAGAGAAGTGACCTGAGCCACTTCATTGACAACACCGGAGCCTTCATTTGCTCTGCCACAAGGGAACTCCCAGAATGAGTTTTAAATTTTAAAGAGATAGTTAAATTTCTTTCAGCTCTTCAGACCAATGAATGCTTTATCTTTTTAAATGCCTTCTCTCTTTGGAAATTAGTTATCATCTTATAGGTTCTTACCCAAGGAGAACATTTATGATTATCATCAACATAACTTGAGATGATGCATGAAATGTGCTTCTCTTCATTCATAATGTAGTGGAAGATTTTTAAATTTTAAATTATACTCTTTGCCTAGAAAATTTATAATGTAATGGACTAGGAATTTACTGGGTGTCCCTTACATGATGGAACACTACCATTTGGTTTCAGGCATCTGATAAGGAGGAAACATTAACTGTTGTTCTTTCACGTAGGTGCATGTTCATTCTTGCTGACTGGAGGCACGCAAAGGTTAGATCACCACAAAGCAAGCATGATGCTCGCGTAGGCTCCTTTCCCATAGTTTTTTAAAGAAAACCTTCTTGGAGATACTGTCTGAAATGTTTCCTTATTATTCCTACAATGGATTCTGTTTTATAAATAATTCACCGACTTTTGCATTTTTGTCATCCCCCCCTCCCCCCAAATAAAGCAGTGTGCTTTCCTTTATCAGCGGAAAGCTCTCGATTTTGTTCTTTGCCATGGTCAGCAGGAAAATCAAGGCCAAATTAGTGTATTCTAGAAGTAACTGTTTCATTGATCTATTAGGGCTTTCTTGCGAGTTGCCCAAAATGGTTTAGGATCTGGTGAAATTTCTAGACTCACACAGTATTTGAAATATAAGTTCAAGAGATTCTTGCATCCTATGAAACATATCCTGGACTCTTAGAGTTAAGAACCCCTGTTTTTGATCTTTTTACCTATGAATGTATTTCACTAGGTTTCCTTAACTTTATGGAAGTAGGCGGTATATAAATGATAAATACATTGTTTTCAGAGGTTTTTAGATGCTGAGCAGTTGTCTTCTATGTATTTACCTTGTAGGCTATGGGAAATGTTTCTGTTTATCACAAGAGAAGCTTTTTTGGTTCTCATTAAAATGAAACACATAAAGATTTTGTCTGATGATTTTCCAGAAAAAGCAACCAGGAAATGGTGTGTTTATGTCTGGATGGGGGGGCCTTATTTTTGGTAGAAATACCAGGGCCTAAAGATGGAGTTCTCGTGCACAATCGTGAATGGATATTCAGTGAAGATAGGATATTTTTACATCTCTTGACTGTAGTTCTTTGGTAAAGTTTCTTCATGAAAGTTGTTAAAAGGTTTTTGGGGATTGTCTCTGAGACTGCAGTTTTTAAATCTGGTCCCCAAATAAGAGAAGGGCCTTCTCTCTTTGGGTGTCCTTAGAGCCACTGGCCCCTGCTTTCAGTGTTGTTCACAGGTGCTCCTTCATGTTGGGTTTCCAGCCAGGAGGCCCTGAGCTAGAGGATGGGTTAGCTTTGCTCTTGGGCCTCCGTGTATAAAGGGATGGTATATTTCAGTTTGTGGGCTTTGCATGGTGAGATGTTTCGTTTGTACTTGCCTTTGGAGATTTTTTTTTTCTTTTTTAACTGTTGCCTTCACATAGAGCTTCAGGGAGTCTCAAACATCTGTCCCTTAAGAGTGTTCCCAAAACATTGGCTAGCGAGGAGGAACTCATGCTAAGGGGCTGTGTTGGGAATAGCTATGATTTTCACCTTTTTTTCCCTTCTCTCTTTGTAAAAGACAATTTGTAGTACATTCTGTCTCTCTAAGGGAGACTTGAGTACCCAGCTGGTTAGATATATTTAAAGAAAGAAAAAAATCTCTTTAAACAGACCTTGAAGAATTCTATTATAAATCTGAGTGGGAACCTGAGAATGCTGTGGCATACAGGCAAAACTAATTAAAATAACTGATAAAGAAATCAGATGTAGCCTTACATGGGATTTTTCAAGATTAAAATGTTACAAGAATTATGCTAATAAGCTCTGCTTTTAACTCCATGCAGGATAGGAACCCATTCCTTTGTGTAACTTGAAACCTGTGCCCTCTAGTGCATACTGGATGAGTTTGACAGTAAAATTTTGTTCTGTGCTTCCTGCGTCTGCTCTAGTTACTGCTGAGGTTCCTTAGCCTGTTTGATTCCTTCTCCTTGGGTGTTGGGAATAGGGGTAGCCTTGTTTCTTCCTGCCTGTCTGGTCCTGCTGCACTGCTCCTGGCCTGGAGAAGCAGTAAGGTCATTCTGGCAAGTATGGTGACCTGTGGCAGTCAACTCTCAAGGCCAGGGAAGTTTCTGCCCCCAGTGCTGCCCAGGCAAAGCATCCTGTCCTGGGGATGTTAATCCAGGCCAAGCAAGGGACACCAGTGAAAAACCCAGTACTCATACTTACCCAAGCTGGTGTCTGGGTTAGAGTGGGTCATGTAAGAATGGATCCTAGAGATCTCAGTGTGGGCCTAGAGATCCTAGAGAACTCAACATCTGTGGACCCACCCCTTCCAGGAGTGGTGTGCAAAGTACTGCTAGGATCTATCCCAACAGACCCCTGAGATAGAGGCCAGGTAGCTGTTTGCTGGGTATAGGCAGCTGAGTACTTTTCAGAGTTCCCCAGGCTGTGACTGTTAGGGAGGGTGGGGAATGGCAGCCAGCCGTAGGTCCTGAGAGCCCCACAGGCAGCTGTTTGTCTTCTTGCTAAGGCTGGTGACAGAGCAGCTCCTTATTGCATGACTGCAGTTCACTGGCAGGGTGGCTTTCTAGCCAGCCCTCCCCTCTGCCCTCTTTCCCTCTCGGTCTAGTTTTGCCTGTCTCTAGATGAAGACAGGTGATGATTAGCTGCCCTTCCTCAACTGGCACATTCGGCGTGGTAGCGGCGAGTACATGGTACAGAACAGATGTTCATAAATGAATTTTCAAGTTTCACATGTCAAAATCGATAGGTTACCAAGGAAAAGCTTAAAAAAAAAGACATTCCCTTTTTACAGTATACACAATTTTAATAACAAAACTTTGCTGTACACTGCACTTTGTTACACCCCCAACCCCCATATAATAGTATTTTCTTCCCACCCCCCAACCCATTTGCCCGCTTCCCACTCCCCACCCCCTCAAAAAAAATGGCTCTTAAGGTGATTGAACACAATGTGTTTGGACTGTACTTTTAGTTTCCATTTTCAGCATTGATAGGAAGGTTCATTAAACATTCCATAGATCAGGCTTTTAAAAAATTGCCAAGGAAGAATGTGGTTAATTGAAGGAGTATCAAACAATGCCAAATGTTTGCCTGTATGAAAGCTTAAACAGTCATTTACTATTTGATTTTGGCTTTAAAAATTATTCAAGAACTACAAGTTTTCCCTAGGTTAGTAACAGAAATATTTAATTATCTATGGATGGCCTTACCACTTTTATCTTTTGTGGTTTTCTGGTTGAAGCATTTTAACCAATTAGATATGAAAAGCATATCTGAAAACAGACTTTTGAGACAGATCTGTCACTGTATTGCTTTATTAGAAAAATGATCATGTAAGTCATCTTCTAAAAATAATATTTCAAAATTTCATACTGATATCCACACTTTAGAGAGAACAGGGCATTTAAAGCATCCTCCCCCCGCCCCCTCAGTAGCTGTGTAGGAAGTATGACTTGAGAAAATGATATGCCTGCTTTGAATTTTAGGATTAAGACCTGGTGCTACATAGGTCTCACTGTTATTGGAAAGATGGAGTCTAACTCTTGGTGACTAGCATTAGCTTAAGCAGATGGATTTTAATAATTAGTGCAGTTGGGGAGTTCAGTCAATTCCATTCATTGCATTGATACAGAAATTAACTTAGTCACATTAAGAAATTACATGTGTTAGTGCAGATTTTTGGCTTAAAAAATTAGTTGCTTGGCTATTTGATGTTGGCAGTGGGTATTCTCCGAGTTGTGTATGGATTTGCAAATGTTCAGCCCACTCTCATTTCAGATAGGTGATTGAAATCCCTGGCAAGCTATGGAAATGAGTGTAAATGATTCCAGACTAACTCTTAGTAACTAAGTGGGTACCGTATCATAGCCTTCTTTAGCTTCCTTTTTCCAGAGAGATTTAATTATTTTTCTAGTTCTTAAGTAATCATTTTCCTCAAACCTTGAAAAGGAAAAAAAAAAAAAAAAAAAAAGGCGGGGGTGGGGGTAGTTGTTGTAGAGGATAAAATGATACCAAAAACCAAAAGGCCTAACAGTATATTACCAGGATCTGCAGTGTAGTTGTGATGCTCTTCCACCGGAGCCAGTTGATAAAGAAAGCACATATGACTAACAGCTCCATCTTCAAACCTGTACTGATACCAGAACACAAATAGATCAAAATTAAAGGAATCCTGCCTTCTATAGGCAATTGAAAAGGGAAGTTTGCTCTTTAAATGAAAAAGGAAAATGCTGTTTGGCACCATTACGCGCTTTTCTCAGAGAGCACTACCCAAAAAATGAAGGGCCAAAAAATCTGTTATTTTTCAGCTGGAAAGTATGCCTTGGTGGCTTTGGCTGTGCTGTTCCCTTGAAGTACTAAATGGCTTGCTTTTCCAATTAATTTTTTTACGTATATTAAGAATTTTGCCAGTTGATGGTCCCTTTTAACTAACTGTAATCTTTAGGATTAATGTGCAAATTCCTGGCCAATATTTCTCACCTTTCTGCTCACAGTTTCAATTAATTTGGGGCTGTGGTTGAAATGATGGAAACTGCGTTTCTGCTATCCTTCAGGGCTGGTGGAATCTTGTGTGTCTAAGACACAGTTGGATTGTCACAAAGCTGTTCTCTGACAAATGGCCATAGTTACTCTGATAAATGGGTTTTGGTAAATTTGAGCTTGTGGAGCTCTCATTTGAAATGGGGGCTTCTGATCCAGCTGTTCTGTAAGAAAGCTGTGAGCTGTGCTCTATGCTCTGAAATCAGCTTCTGTCCCTGCTCAGGCAGGCCCGGGGTGTGCTTTAACAAGAGATGAAATGTTTACTGCTTAGGATCAGCTGAGATGGGCTGAGACTTTGCCAGACTAATGTACCCACCTTAAAAAATGTAAAGAGCACATTTTTATCATAATTTGTGATCTCGTCTGCTTTTCACTGAGACAGATATTCTTTGAAGTGTAAGTGGACATCTCTCTCTCTTAGTATTAAATCTCGTGGATTATACTGCAATCTTAACATGTTTTCAGTCCAGTCCTGGGAAGCCTTAAATGAAGGGTGTCACGATATATAAAAGGTACCTTTTTTTTATGGTAATGGTTTTCTCTAAGAATTTATGCCTTTTTTCTCATCAGTGAATGTCAGTTGTAAAAATGCTCATTCTTCTAAAATCAAGTCAGTAGGATAATTTCATGGTTTTTGCTCTTACATGGAATTATGGGAAAATGATGAATTCTGTATGAATTGGTAACTTGCATCTAAATCCCTAATATGTAATAGTTTCTCCGGAGAAAATGTGATTGAAGAAACAAAGTACTTGTGGCTCTTTTCTACCTACAGAGCGTGGCATACTGTCATTTGTAATTACACAACGTTTTGTGTTAATCCTGGAGCACGTCCCCACTCTCTCCCCCTTTCAACTGCAGGTCCCAGGGCCTTTCCTGGTTTGATGCAGATCATGTGCAGTTACCCATTTGCCTCCTCTTGGCTGCCTTTTAACTTGTAACCTGTTTCAGCGAGAGTCAGATTTCAAAATGCTGCCTTTCTCTTTCATCCCCTCACCTCCCGTGCCGCCTGCGTGCTGCCTTCGCGTTGCCACTGTGTGGCTGCACAGGCATGTGAGTATCCTGCCATGGGAAGGCTAGCCTCAGAGACATGTCGTTCCCGTCACTTAGAAGGACCTGCTCTTACAGTGTGAATAGGTATCCATTAAAAGGTCGTCACTTAGCATGTAATATTTAGAAAGTGAATTTTTTTCATGGTTCTTTTAAAATATAGTCTAACAGGAATAAGTGTTACGCCTGTTGCTAGCCAGTTATTTTTAATTTGGCTCTTTGAGACTTGAAGGTCAGGAAAAGGCAGAAGAAAGAGGTTTAAATTAAACCCCTTTGTCAAGGCATCTTTGATCATGATAGTAGAGGGAGGCAAGGAGAGAAGAGAGAGAGGAAGATTGCCATTTGTGTGTGTGCTTTCAAACTAGAGGGAGCAGCTGGTCATAGGATTGTTAAATTGACTCAGTTTATATCTTTTCTCTCCAAAATAATTTCTAAATCTTTTCTTCACATATAAATGAAAATATAAGATTTAGTAAACTAATTAGTAAATTGGTAATTTAATGGTAGTTTAAATTGTCTAAATGCCACAAAAATCAGCATGTCCATTATAAGTCAAACTAAAGATGTATGATAGGAAGTCAGTGTAATTATTTAGCATTGATTTCTTTGTAATGAGACCTTTTCACAATCACTTGGATTCAGTGTTTACATGTATTAAAGAGTCATTCAGCTTATTAGAATTACATAAAAGCGTTCTGATTTCGTGGTGTGGACTTTGATTATTATCTACTAACCCAGGCAGAAATTCTGAAAGGAGAGCATTTAATATTGACCAGTCTTCAGCATACATGAAATTCTACTCCCCACACTGGCAGTAAATTGTAGGTTTGAGTAAATCATACAAAGGAACTTTGCTAAGTCTTTTTAAGCAGCAAGCCAGTTGTAGTTCTTGGGGTGAAGAGTAATGATCAAACAAGTATTGGTCCATATCTCTTTCAGCTCAATAGCTTCTTTCCAAATGGTTTTCAGTAGAAAAAAATAGCATGTGGAGACCTTAGTGTCAGTGTTTACACACAAGAGTATATAATTACATACATGAAATGCCTTATTTTGATGTAAGCGTTTTTAGGCTTTCCAACAAGAGTGCAAATTAATGTGAGCATTGCTTCATTTAACACTTAGAATGTGGTTTCATTAAAAAAAAATTAAAAATACTTCAACACGTCAAAAACTTAAGTCTCCACTTGGTTTGAAAAAATTAGGCTTAATGTCACCATTGGTAAAAATTAGATATGTATTTAGCCCCTACTATGTAAAATAGGTTACTTATCTGATGTAATTTTGGATGATGGGTAGATATTATACTTCGCATTCTTTGTATGGCAGCTGTTGACACTTGCACTGTCCGTAACCATTAATGATGATGAAGGGTCCTTCATGGGTGGGTTCATATTCACTGTAGGGTCCTTGGTCTGACATGTTTGACATGTGAAGTCGTGTTTGGGATCGGAGCTGCCTGTGGTTCTGAATCATTGAACACTGCCTAATTCTTCTTAAAGTGGGAGGGCAGCACTTCCTGGAGATGAACACTATAAAAATAATAAAAAAGAAAGAAAACAATAAAGCCATTGTTCCTGTAATTACCCGCTGAGTGAAGATAGCATTGTCTGGTTCGGGGAAGTGTTCTTCAGTAGTAACTGCTATGCCTGCAGTAGTTGGGATTTCTTTGTCTCCCACATGGTAACTGGATGAGCTTATTCGTTTTGTATATTCAGTGGTTGGATCTTTATAAGTTGTAGCCATTGCAGTGACGGTGGTTGATAAATTCCAGCAGAGCTGAAAGCCATGAACTGCATCTAGTATATCCTCTCCTTGGGTGTGGTCAGGGCTGTGACAGAGGATGGAGTGCTCCCACCGACCTTGGAAACTGCCCAGCCAGGAGGCCAGAGCACATATTCGAGGGCTGCATTCCCACAGATTGCCAGAGAGGCCCACGGTTGTCAGGGATCTCAGGGAGTTTAAGATCTTGGAATCGAGGCTGTTTAACTTGTTGTTATCCATGAGGAGTATTTTAAGATTAGGCATTGTTTCAAACACTGTCAGGTCGATGGCTTTTATTTCATTTCCAGTCAAGTCCAGCTTTTCTAAAGTGCCCCAGGTCCACTCCATCCCACATGTCAAGTTGCTAATTTTGTTCCACTGTAAGAAGAGAGTGTGCAGACTGCTTAGCCGTAGGAAATGAGCAAAATTAATCTTCGTCAGCTGGTTGTGCTCTAGGTGAAGCTCTCTCAGTTTGATTAATCCCGCAAATCCATTGCGAGCCAAACTTCGCAAACGGTTTGTGCTCAAATCCAGGAACTCCAGACTACGACAGTCCCAGAACAGGCGAACTGGGATAGTCCGCAGGGAGTTGGACCGTAAATGCAAGGTCTGCAGCTTCCGGAGGCCATAGAAGAGCTCTGGGTGCAGAGATGACAGCTGATTAAAAGACAGGTCCAAATTTTGCAGGTTAATCAGTTGGGTAAAAGTTGTGTTTGGCAAATAAAATATTTTGTTGGAACTTAAGATTAATTCCTTAAGTTTATATAGTCCTTGAAAAGCATCTTCTTTCACTGTTGATATTTGATTGTGGTCTAAGTGGAGCCAGGTAAGTTGACTGAAGCTGGCAAATTGATCCCTTTCGAGCTCTGTGATGTGATTGTGCCTCAGGGACAGGCCCAGAGAGCCCTTGTCTGTGGTGTTTGGCACTGAGTGGAAGCCCTGAGAGTCGCAGTAGAAGAGCAGCTTCTCACAGCGGCATTTGGGTGGACACGCCATACCCAGGGCAGGCAACATTTTTAAAACCATACTCATTGCATATATTGCTGCCAGCATAGGGGCCCCTAATGGCCACTTGAAATGTAAGCCTGCAGAATACAGTTTAAGGAAAACAAGAAGACAGGATATTTTTCAGCAGAACGTATGGGCTATGAAAACAACAGCAACAACAACAGAACATTATGGCAAAAGATTTCACCACATATAACCTATTTTTCATTTGCTTCAGAAAAACTAACCTTGTTCGTTTGACTAGAACAAAACTTAAACCATTAAGAAAGAAGATAAAACGTGTCCTGTCATCAGCAATATATGCTTCCACCTAAACCTCAAAATCCAAAAATGTGACAGTGATTTCCCTCAAAATGTGAAATCAGTGGCTTATTTTAAAAGCCTGATCCCTTGCTGACTGTATAAGACACATAAATACATGGACTTACCCATTCTTCTGAGCACATTGGAGGCTGCATTCAGTCGTGGTTGTCAGACTCAACGCAGTGAGTCTGTAAAAGGCTCTAACATGCAGGAGCCTTTGACCAGTTTCCTGTTTTCTGTGTCCCAGGCTCTCTGAGTAAAATTGAAGCCGCCAGGGTGAGTTGTTTTTTCCTTAGGATATTCCTCTCGAAAGCATTGGTTTCATTTTCTGCAACCACTCTGATCCCCTAAATCAGTTTTGGATATAAGTTAATAATTTTGTCCTCCTCTAACTGCTCAGCTGGTTAATCAGAGCTTCGGTCTGTCCTTTCCGCAGCCGTTAGTTCTCTCGGTCTTAACTTGTTGATGGCAGATGGGCGGCTTGTTGCAGAGAAGAGCTCCTGGAGCAGCATGAGTGCATTTACTGAAAAGCTTTTCCGAGAAACGGCACAAGAATGGATTTGCTTATGTGCTGCGACCACACAGAACTGTATATAGGCTGACGTCACCGGGTGACGTGTCTTTTGTTTGGGTTTTCCAGAAGCTTTACTGTTATAAAGCACTGTGCTTTGTAACAGTGTCGGGGTCGCTGCAAGACCCCCTGATTATAATAAAGCGAGAAAGAAGAACTCCTGACTTAAAAACACGGTATTGCTTCAGTGTAGGAGGCAGCAGTGAGGTTGTAATAAAGGCTGCATTCAAGAAGACCCGTCTGAACAGTGAGTTGGGTTAGCAGAGTGATGATTTTTTAATGCTTGGGAGAGCCAGTGTTAGACTGCCGATTCTGCATAGAGAGATCATCTAAATGGCCAGGAGCCTGCACGATTTATGATGCGCTGATTTAACAGCAGCCTATGCAAGTGCCTGCTGCTCTGGTAGTTTTGAAAAGCTGCTCAATCACCTTGTTGTCATGCTTGGTTAAAATAGAAGTATGACTGTGATTTGCTTCAGATGTGTTGGTAAACCAGCTAAGTGGGCTTGACTTCTTTGTCATTAAGAGTTTAACATTGTAAACCAAGAATAAAGGGGGAATATGTTGGAAAACAAAGCATTTGGTTATTATGCCCTTTGAGAATTTCAGGAGAAAGCTAATGAAGGAGATAGCTCCTTCTCTGTCCTGTTTTATAGTAGTGTTTGATCACAGTGTCGATTGAAAAATATTGCTGATTTGATCCTTGGATGTCTTCGTAGGAGAAAAGGATAGGTTGTCATTTAACATTGCATGCCTTAAGTATTAACGGTGAACAGAAAGGCTTTAGCACAAGTGGTATATTGCATGGCTGGGTTCTGACATGATCCCTTGTATTTACTCAGAATTTCACCTACTCTTAACTAAAAGGCTCGACTGATGCCGGGCTTGGGGCATTGTGGCCTGCAAACAGTAGAGCATTTGCACACTTAATAGTGCCTCCTGGCACACTTAAGAACTGACTTTGAGCCTCATAGTTAGCTGTTGTTGTAATCTCTCTAGGGAATATAAAAAGTCACTCATATTTTGGAATAGAATTTCTGTTTTGGCTGTTTTTACTTGAGCTGACACCATCTTGTCCCTGTTGAATGTTATCACTTTACAGAGTTTGATTATGAATATCCACCTCCATGTTTATGGTATAAACATTAAAAATATTTATAGGAGTTCCCGTTTTGGTTCAGTGGGTTAAGAACCCAACATAGTGTAACTGAGTATGCAAATTCGACCCCTGACCTCACTCAGCGTGTTAAGGATCTGGCACTGCTGCATGTTGCAGTGTAGGTCACAGATGCACTTCAGATCTGGCGTGGCTGTGGCTGTGGTGTAGGCCGGCAGCTGTAGCTCCAGTTTGACCCCTAGCCTGGGAACCTCCATATGCTGCAGGTACGGCCGTAAAAATAAGAGAAATATTTCTAGCCCGAGTCAGGGTCTTGTTTTCATTTCAGGCCTGACAAAGGTAAGGCCTTCTATGCGTCTGACCTTATAAATTTGGCCTCCCATGCCATTTCTCCCGAACACTGGCACTTATCCTCATTAGGTCTTAGACCTGAAGGCAGAAATCTGAGAACTACCCATGGGGTCTATGAAACCAGATCATCAGCCTGTTGACTTCCAGGGCTTCTGTCCCGATGGGCAAGTCGAAGAAGTCATTGTCCGCAAGGATGTAGTTTCCGTGTTGGAGTATGGTACTAGAGCGAGGGTGGGAGACTCCATGGTGCCTTCCTCAGGACTCTGTGGAGACGGCAGCAACTGCAGGTGTGTAGTTTGGCTCCTCTTAGAAGCAGATTCCAAGATGGGATTAGAAATAAAAGTATTTTATTGAGGAAAATGTCTGGGATATGTAAAGGGAGAGAAGAGACAACAGGAATATTCTTAGGTCTGGAAGGACCTGAAGAGCACATGGTACATGTTACTTGTGCATTTTTCTGTGGACAAGGTTTAATGAGATTCTTACAGGATCTGTGACCCCAGGTTTCAGAGTGACTGTTCTATAGGAACTTGCTCCCAAAACTTCCAACAAGGGGACTCTAGTAAGGGTGGTCGCTCTTAATTCTTCTAAAAGGAAAAGAAGCCCTTGGGATACTGTAAGTGCTCTGACTGAAGTTAGCCACCCTCTGATGAAAAAAGCCTTTGCAAGGTAGGAGGAGGTGGATTAAAAATTCTTCCCTGAAGTAACTGCTTTAGTTCTGTGTGGAGAAAAGCATTAGAATCAATTGGATTAGAGCAACCGTGATTAGGAATGAGTTGTATGTGAGAATTTAGAAGGAAAAGCATTTCCTTGCCTTTAGAGTCTCGATTCCTTTCCGCTCTCTAGTCTGCTTGGCCTATTTCTTATATACTAAAGAATGGAAAATCCTTAAGTTATATTACCCCAGTACTATTATAACAGATTTTTGGGCAAGGAAAATTACACAAAAAAGCAGCAGTGCAGTCAAGGGTAATTATTTTTTGATGTATCTGGAGAAGTGGGCGGTGGTGCCGCTGTGTCACAGAGAGCACAGTCCATCTGGTCACCAGCCGTCTTGCCCTCTCTTTGGGTTCAGAAGGGTTAGGCTATGGAATCAAAGAAGGCCTGGCGTGTCTTAAAACTGGGGGAGTACACAGTTCCCATGGATGGAATTCTGTATCATTTACAAAAATCTGTGTCTTTAGCCAAAAGGACTAAAAAGGAACCCATATTCTTCCTGAATTTAGCCTTTTCTTGATTTCATTTTACAGCAGCTTTATTCTGCATACATATGGCTTTGACTTAATTAAAGTGGCAATGCAATCTCTGGAAGGTACTCTCCGTATTGTCTGTTTCAGTTTTCACTGCCTTAGTTGTTCATGGCAAGGCAAAGGAGAAGTAACATCTCTATAAGTGGTTTTAAACAAATTGAGTCACATGGCAGGGTTTAGGTATTGCAGCTATCTACATTACTCTACACGAAAGTGTGCTTTTAATATATATCGTTAATTAGAGAGAAATACCCACTTAGAGAAGCAGATGTATGGGTGTATACGTGAAATCTTCTATTCTCTTGTGATAGAGAGGGAGCTTGACTTTGCTTTACGCTAAAAAAAGTCAAATGTTTCTTTAATCATGCCCACCTCCCCAAATTTTAATACCGCGGCACCCAGAGATGTTGTACAGGCAGAGGTGCTCTGGAGAAATATGTTAAAATAAACGTTAGTGCTGCCAGTCCTCATCATCATTATCTGGAGGATCTCCTCACGTTGATCAAAAGTGTTAGTTACTTTTTGGGTTGAGAGCCTGGATTCTGTGGGTCTGAGTGTATCCCTCCTGAGGGTCTTAGTTTGCAACTACACTCTTGGACTCAGACCCCAGCTAGGGTTAGTGGGTTTTACTGGCCTCTTTTTGGATGCAGGAGGGAAAGAGGATGGGAGAAGATTATGATAAATCCTAGAGTTGTTCACGGCTTTCAAACATGTATGTGTTTCGAGGCAAAGATTGACTGTTCTTTGACATTCTTTAAAAACTCCTAAACATTAGCCTGTTATCTTACCAAGAAACAGAACCTATCTGACAGAGGCAGATAGAATATGTCAGGATTGCTGGCTTTTCCAACCTGTGTGTTAGAGATTAGATTAGGTAAAGAGTAGTTGATCGTCCCAGGTGGAGCCAGAAGTTGGAGAGCATTCAGAATTCCAGATTCTTAGAGTCTTGGTGAAATCACAGGGGACCATGGTTGAGTTTGTGTCTGAATTGCTGGGGATCTTTCCTTTCAAAAACGTTTTAAGTAGATTGTCCACACGAGGCCTGCAGAATCCCCCATTTTTGACTGGATCCTTGTTCCCATTCTTACCCTCCATTGGTTTTGATTTTTAAAATCCCTTTGTTGTCTTTAGTAAACATGACTGAGGAAGCAGTAGTAGAAAGGACCGATACTTCCACCAGAGATGGTGAGTTAACGTTTCTTTTGATGCTACAACCTGTAAAGTTTGGGGATTCCTCCTTCTAGTTTTGGAGTCATGTACTTCCTGGCAGTTGTTGCTGTTGGTGAGGTGACAGAACTAGGATAGTGTGATAGTGTAATTCTGTTGTGGAAGCACTGTATTCTGTCCCAGGGCTAGAAAATCACCCTTGGGTGATGCATCTTAAGTAAGGGAAATTCTTGCATAGAAGTTTAGGCAGAGATCCTCCCCCCCCCCAACTTTTTAGGGCCATACTTGTGGAATATGAAGTTCTAGTCTAGGGGTCAAATTGGAGCTGCAGCTCCCAGCCTACACCACAGCCACAGCAATACCAGATCCAAGCTGCATATGCTACCTACTACCTACACCACAGCTCGCGGCAACACGGGATCCTTAACCCACCAAGTGAGGCCAGGGATCAAACCTGTATCCTCATGGATACTAGTTGGGTTGGAACCCGCTGAGCCACAATGGGAACTCCTTGGACAGAGATACATTTAAACCACAAAGATCTATTATTTTACCTACTGTAGACATCAAACCAAACAAAACCAAACAGAACTATCATGAAGTCTTAGTGCATAGACTGGTTGAATTTTATATTATTGCTAAGCTCTTTCTTATTCTTGCCTAATCATCATGTTCATGTGTGTGGCAGGCTTCATTTTTCACTCTGAAATAGATCCAAGCTTGGATTTGTCCTTCCTGCTTCTCCCTTTCTACATTTTGAGTAGCCTTCTATTTAGATATCTCTCCTCCTGCCTACATAGGTCGCCACAGGCTGTAACAAAACCGTTGGCACAGGATAGTATTAAGAGTTAAGATACCCATTCATATTTACTTGAAAAATCTCTTTCAATTTTTCTGAACTCTTTGACCCAGTTGGCTAGATTAAAAGGATGTATTTGCATGTTTATTGACTAGATGCTGGCGGCCCTGGTTGCTGAAGCTTGGAATTGTCGTTCAGAAGCCTCTTAGTGTGCTGTGGGGTAGGTGGGGTGGCACATGTGCTTAAGGCAAAGCCACACAACTGGGCATGTGATGTCATCGATGCAAAGAAAATCAGTAACAAAAATTCAGCCCAAGGAGAACAAGACCACTTTTTTCCCCCCTTTTTAGGGCCATACCTGCGGCATATGGAGGTTCCCAGGCTAGGGGTCCAATTGGAGCTACAGCTGCTGGCCTGTGCCACAGCCATAGCCACAGCAACACCACATCCAAACCACATTTACGACCTACACCATAGCTTACGGTAACACCGAATCCTTACCCACTGAGCGAGGCCAGTGATCAAACCTGCAGCCTCATGGTTCCTAGTCGGATTCGTTTATGCTGAGCCACGACTGGAACTCCAAGACCACTTCTTAACAGGAATGGCTTATAGCAGCATGTCAGCAATAGAGCTACTGTTGAGGAAGAAACTTGGTGTCTGAAAAAGAGATTTGAATATCTCAGCTACCTGCTTCAGTTTGTGCCAGGACATTCTTAGCAGTGGCTCTCTGACTTTTCTTCATCGTGAATTTTGTTGTTTTCCCTAGGAAAAGAAGGGAGTAGTTTCTGATCTCCATCTCCAGATTTGGTGAAAAAGTGTGACATATTCATTGTGGCTCATTTAATAATAGTTCTGTGCTATAGCAGCCTTGTAAGTGGACAGTGGCATAATTGTGCCACGGTGGAGTGTTAGCCGTGGTTGGAACACCTTGAATGCAGCATTCTAGCATGTGTGCCAGAGCTGTAAATACCAAGCTTATTAGAACTGATAGGTAAATTTTCAGGAGTAATGCAGCATGGAGCCGCAAAAAATCTAAAGGTAGTAAGCATGGCTGGCTGTCATCTGAGAAAATACCCCAGCCAACCAGTAAGGCTCATTTCTGAGCTTCTGCTTTGAGGGGAAAGAGAAAGTGGGGTGATAGATAGAACATTAGAGCTTCCTACCCAGTTTTTAGATTTTTTGGATGAAATAGGTAACATTAAGCAAATTAGAAATGTCTTTCTTTGCATCTTTAGGGAGAAAGGATATCTTTGAAAGGAATTAGAAATGTTGGTTGGTATTACAGTAATATTCTAATATTAAACTATTTAGTCTTAGCCTGAGGTTCCCCATGACTGTCGTCACAGCTTCAGTTTATGCTGTGCCCATCAGCTGTGCGTGGGTCAGGAAGAGCAACCAGGACCAAACTGCTTCTCATGTTATCCACTAAATGTATATCGCGGGATAATGTATTGCCCAACCCAGGGCAAACCTTCTAGTCCTTCCTCTAAAGACGTGGGTGGACCCTTTAAGAGCTGCTGGTTTCCCCAGGTTTTCAAACTTTTTTCTTGAGATTCTTTTTTTGTGGGGAGCTTTTTAGGGCCGCACCTGTGGCATGTGGAGGTTCCCAGGCTAGGGGTCTAATTGGAGCTGTAGCCGCTGGCCTACACCACAGCCACAGCAACGCCAGATCCTAGCTGCATCTGCAACCTACACCACAGCTCATGGCAACACCAGATCATGAACTCACTGAGCGATGCTAGGGATCGAACCTGCAACCCTAGTTGGATTTGTTTCTGCTGCACCAGGACGGGAACGCCTTGAGGCTCTGTTTAACGTTAGAGCCCCCTATTCTTCTTCCAGCAGCACCTTCCATATCACTTTCTTTCTAAAGTTCTTCACCCCCGACTTTACCTGAAGGCCTCTATTCTGGGTATCAACTCTCATTTTCCCCTTTTGTACCTGGAGGTGACGATGCTGCTCTGTTCTTTTCTCTCTCGTTGTCTCTGGGGTAAAGAGGCTTCAGATGCGCGTTCTAACTTGGGTTTTGTGTAATGTCATGGTTCTTAGTTTTTAAGTTTTAATTTTCTGATGGCTGTTAGAGGCATTGTCTGGAATTAGACCTTATTAAATTAATCAGAACTTCCTGTTTCGTTTTAAATAGTCCTTAAATGATTCAGGGTTGAAACTTTGGCTTTTACCTTCCTCTGCTACTCTTTCCAGCCTTACTCTGGATTAAAGTAAGATAGAAAGTAGTATTTGAGGTTATTTGAAAAGCCTTATATTTTCACTAATAACAAGAAAGACTGATCATTTGCCACATAGATACCACGGTAAAATAAATCCTATGACTTTTTTTGGGAGGTGGGGGCCTGCACCCGCGGCATGTGAAAATTCCTGGGCCAGGGATCAAGTCCAAGCCACAGCTGCAACAACATGGGATCCTTAGCCCACTGCACAGGGCTGGGGATCAAACCCACACCTCAACAGCAACCTGAGTCACTGCAGAGACAATGCCAGATCTTTAAGCCACTGCACCTCAGTGGGAAGTATAATCCCATGACTTTTAAACATGCTTCTGTTTGGTTACTGGTTTCTCTCTCTCTCTCTTTTTTTTTAATTTGTCAAGTCGGCAGGTACCCCAGGTTATAGTTTGAGAATGGCTGTGAGGGGAAGCGTGAGGTGCCATGGAAGTTCAATCTGACTTGAACTTAGAGTTGAGAGTGGCCAGAGGAAGCTTCTTAAAGTGTGATATCTTGTCTAAAGGACGGATGGGACTTAGAATAAGGGGAGGGGGTGAATTCCAGGTAGGTGGGAGAGAGCTTAGTGTGTCTGAAGAATTTAAAAGTGTATGGACGGAGCATAGCATGGAAGATAGCAGAGTGACCATAGTCTTTGACGTCACGGGAATGGCTGGGCTCCAGCAGGGTGTGTGTGCAGAATTAGAAGAGAAGGAAGCTCTCTGGCAGAAGAGCCCTGAAGAGACCATGTGGGTCCTTCAAATTAGAGCACTTTTTTCCCTGGAAGTATTGTGGAAATTTTCACTTTGTGTTTTTCCCTGGAAGTGTTAACATTTATTTTGTGCTGTCTTTCAGGTTGAGTAACCTTTTTAAGGCTCACCTAAGAACAATTGTCACATGATTTCCAGGGATTAAAATGTGCCTTGAGATGCCACCAACAATACTGATGACATGGTTCGTCCTCTTCCACCTGGGAGGGTTGGAATGGCGTTAGGGAGGGAATGGCAGGGAATTGGTAGACGTGTGCACTGGCCCCAGTGCTGTGACCTGGTGTCCTATGTAGCAAAGGTATGGGTGGTTGAGGGTTGTGGCTTTGTTTTAGGAGAATGATTACTCTTCCTAAGGCAGGAGACAGTTATGTGGAAGAAAAAAAGATATTTGGGAGTTCCCGTCATGGCTCATCGGAAACGAATCTGGCTAGTAATCCGTGAAGACAACGGGTTTGATCCCTGGCCTTGCTGAATGGGTTTAAGGATCTGATGTTCCCATGAGCTGTGCTGTAGGTTGAAGATATGGCTCGGATCCCACATTGCTGTGGCTGTGGGGCAGGCTGCCACCTAGAGCTCTCATTCGACCCCTGGCCTAGGATCTTTCAGATGCCATGTGTGTGGCCCTAAAAAAAAAACAAAAAAAAGGGAAGAAAAATAAAAGGTATTTGTTCTTTTAGAGGTCACCACCAAAATGGGTGAAATTCTCCAGGAAATTCTAGTTCTTAAGATTAAAAACAATTCATTTTCATATACACACTACTACTATATATAAAATAGTAAACAAGGACCTGCTGTATGGCACTGTGTACTAAGCTGTATGGGAAGAATCTGAAAAAGAACAGATCTGTGTATGTGTGTAACTGATTTACTTTGCTGTACACCTGAAACTAGCACAACTTTCTAAGTCAACTATCCTCCAATGAAATTTATTTTAAACAATAATAATAAAAAAATCAGCGTCATACTTAAGTGTAACTTCCTGTATAACTTTTACTTACTACTGTGACCACTGTTCTGTCATTCAGAGCCTCTGTCAGCCCAGCACAATTCAAGATTGATCTTTCTATACAATGTAGATATAGTTATATATAGTACAATTTAATCTCAGATTAGAAGCCCTCTGAGAGAACTATGGCTAATCCTGCCTCCTCCCATAGATACATAGTAGGTGCTCAGTGAAGAGTGTCTAAATAAATAGAAGTCTGTCCCTGCAGGAGGAAGGTGGTGTGGCTTCTTGATGCTTCTCTTAAAGTTGGGTTTTGATTTATTTTTTTTTATTTTTTTGTCTTTTTGCCTTATTTAGGGCTGCTCCCGCGGCATATAGAGGTTCCCAGGCTAGGGGTCTAACAGGAGCTGTAGCTCCCGGCCTTCGCCACAGCCACAGCAACGCAGGATCCAAGCCGCATCTGCAACCTACACCAAAGTTTACGGCAATGCCGGATCCTTAACCCACTGAGCAAGGCCAGGGATCGAACCCTCAATCTCATTGTTCCTAGTCGGATTTGTTAACCACTGTGCCACGACGGGAACTCCAAGTCACTTATTTTATTTTATTATTTTTTTTAATTTCTATATGATATTTTATTTTACTTTTTAATTTTTATTTATTTATCTATTTCTTTGCCTTTACGTAGGGCTGCATCCGCGGCATATGGAGGTTCCCAGGCTAGGGGTCTAACAGGAGCTGTAGCCGCCGGCCTTCGCCACAGCCACAGCCACGCGGGATCCGAGCCGCGCCTGCAACCTACACCACAGCTCACGGCAACGCCGGATCCTTAACCCACTGAGCAAGGCCAGGGATCGAACCTGCAACCTCATGGTTCCTAGTCGGATTCGTTAACCACTGAGCCACGACGGGAACTCCCAAGTCACTTATTTTAAAGATTCATTGGGCAGCTTTACTTCGGCCTAGCCAAAAATAGAAATTAAAAAATCCTAACGGCTTTAATCTCAGAAGTTAGATTTTGTTTTATGATCAGCAAACTTTCTACTCTCATCAAACCAATTGTTAAGTTTGTAGTGTGTGTGTGTGTATATGATGAGTACACACACACGTATATATATTTTAACGATTTTAACAGGCTAGGGGTCGAATCCGAGCTGCAGCTGAGGCTTATGCCAAAGCCACATCAACACCAGATCCGAGCTGCATCTGTGACATACACTGCAGCTTGCGGCAACATTGGATCCTTAATCCACTGGATGAGGCCAGAGATTGAACCCATGTCCTCGTGGACATCATGTTGGGTTCTTAACCCACTGGTCCACAATGGGAACTCCAGTCCCTATTATATTTTAAATGATTGGAACTATAAATTTGCTATTTGTAGTGTTTTTTTTCCAAAGGGATCCTTTGATTTAAAAGGTGATCTCAACTGTAGTTTTTTAAAAAAGAGTTTTTATTGTAACCTAAAACTGCTTCTGAACTGCCCCTTCCTGATTAATGAGGTTCAAACCTCTATTTCCTAAAGTAACAAGAAAGACAAATTAATTTTTAGGGTAGTTTCACAAAGACAGAATTAACAGATTCATGTTGTGTATTGCATCTTAAAGTGAATTTTGCTGTGTGAATGTAATCCCCTAGAAGTCAAGTTTAAGGATTTGCTTATTTTTTATTGAAGTGTAGCTGATTTACAGTGTTGTGTAATTTCTGCTGTACAGAATGACTCAGTCATATCTACATATATTTTTCATATTCTTTTCTATTACGGTTTATCACAGGATTTTTAATACAGTAGCCCATGTTAGAGTAAGGGCCTTGTTGTTTGTCCGTCCTACATATAAAAGTTTACCCTGCTAATCTCAAACTCCCAATCCTCCCCGCCCCCACCCCGCATCTCCTTGGCAACCACAGGTCTCTTCTATATGTGAGTTCATTTTTTTTCTAGATGTGTTGATTGGCGTTGAATTTTATATTCAGCATATAAGTGATAGGATATTTGTCTTTCTCTTTCTTACCTCACTTAGTATGATAATCTCTAGGTCCATCCATGTTGCTGCAAATGGCATTACTATGTTCTTTTCTAGAGCTGAGTAGTGTTCTGTTGTGTATGTGTACCATTTCTTTATCGATTCACCTGTCTACAGACATTAAGGTTGTTTCCATGTCTTGACTGTCGTAAATGCTGCTGAGAACAAATGGGTGCCTGTATTTTTTTCAGTTACAGTTTTGTCTGGGAATGTGCCTGGGAGTGGGATTGCTGGACTACATGGCAACTCTATTTTTAGTTTTTTGAGGAACCTCCATACTGTTTTCCATAGTGGCTGCACCAGCTACATTCACCAACAATGTAAGAGGCTTCCCTTTTCTCCATACCCTCTCCAGCATTTGTTATTTGTAGACTTATTAATGATAGCCATTCTGACCTTTGTGAAGTGTAGCTGTAGTATTCATTTGCATTTCTTTAATAACTAGAGATGCTGAGCTTATTTTTATGTGCCTTTTGGCCATCTGTATGTCTTCTTTGGAGAAATGTCTCTTTAGGTCTTCTGCCTACTTTTAGATTGGGTTGTTTCATTTTTTTTGTTGTTGTTGTTGTTACTGAATTGTATGTGCTGTTTGTAATATTTTGGAAATTAAGCCCTTGTCAGTTGTATCATTTGCAGATATTTTCTCCCAGTCCATAGGTTGGCTTTTCGTTTTTTTTTTTTTAATGGTTTCTTCTGCTGTGCAAAAGCTAAATTTAACTAGGGACCTTTGTTTATTTTTGCATTTGTTTCTTGGACTTTTTTTAAGGGATGCTTTCCCTTAAGAAATGGTCTCAACTGTACTTCCATTAAAAAAAAGTTTTAGTGTAACTCAAAAATTGCATTGGGAAGCTGTCCTAAGAAAACATTTTTGTGATTTATGTCAGCATATTTTGCCTATGCTGTCTCTTTTAGGAGTTTTAAGGTGTCCTGTCTTACATTTAAGTCTTTAAGCCATTTTAAGTGTATTTTTGTGGATGGTGTGAGGGTGTGTTCTAACTTCATTCACATACATGTATCTACCCAGCTTTATATAACTTTCTAAGTAAGTCCTTCTACCCAAATGGAGGAATTTCTGGGCATTCTAGGGAATAGAGTCTTAGGAGGTCATTGAACAGATAACACATATTTTCTGGAATAAGTGATTTATTAGAAACACCAAAAAAAAATGTGGCTAGGAACAATGACAAATTTTACTAGGTTTACTTAGAAGTGAGTGCCTGAGTATCTACAAAATGTCCTGAGACTTTGCTGCTTTATGCATTAACTATGAGGTCAGTTTGATTTTTTTTTTTTTTTAGTTTTATTTATTTATTTTTGTCTTTTTAGAACTGTGCCCGCAGCATATAGAGGTGCCCAGGCTAGGGTTCCATTTGGAGCTGTAGCTGCCGGCCAACACCACCGCCACAGCAATGCGGGATCAGAGCCACGTCTGCAACCTACACATCTCAGCTCACAGCAGTGCTGCATCCTTAACCCACTGAGCGAGGCCAGGGATTAAACATGTGTCTTCATGGATGCTAGTCAGATTTGTTTCCGCTGAGCCACAGAAAAAAACTCCTGATTTTTTTTTTTTTTCCCAGTTCAGTTTTTGTCTTAGATCCTGGTATTTTGATCTTTGAGATTGTCAGTAACTAAATATACTTGTCAAGTTTTTTCCTAATGGCCATGAATAAATCACATTTTCTTCCTTGGGGTAGAAGTTCTCATACTTTATGAAGTTTTGTTGAGACTCTTTAAGAAAAAACATAATGTAGTAACTTTGCTGGTGTTCCTGTCGTGACTCAGTGGAGATGAATCTGACTAGCATCCATGAGGATGCAGGTTCGATCCCTGGCCTTGCTCAGTGGGTTGAGCATCCGGAGTTGCCGTGGGCTGTGGTGTGGGTCGCAGACATGGCTCAGATCTGGCATTGTTGTGGCTGTGGCATCGGCTGGCAGCTACAGCTTTGATTGGACCCTTAGTCTGGGAACCTCCATATGCCACAGATGTGGCCCTGAAAAAACTAAACTAAAATAAAATAAAATAAAAATGTAAATTAAAGTAAATAAAATAAAT
>PVHT020000128.1:2144283-2222879 GCA_004024745.2 Catagonus wagneri
TGTACCCTCCTCATGGATACTAGCTGGATCAATTTCCACTGGGCACAATGGGAACTCCTAGCCGGATCTTTACTTAAAAGGATTATTCATTATTTACCTCCCTATGCCTCCACCATTTCTTTTAAAAAATTAGTTTATCTTTCATTTCATTCAATCTCATAGGTCAATGGAGACTATAAAATAAGATGCTTTTTTAAACATATTAGAATTTATATATGCAAATATTCTTTATTCTAAAGATGCAGCTAATAAAATATTTTTCATAAAAAAAAGAAAAAACATAATGCTAGTGGATTACTTAATTTTATTGGCAGTGCAATTGGGAGAAAAGAGGTGTGACCCTGGCCAGATTTGATAATGACCATATCAATTTATTGTTTATTTTTAATTTTTATTTTCTAAATTTTTTAAAGTATAGTTGATTTACAGTTTTGTACCAGTTTCTGCTGTACAGATAAGTGACCCAGTCATACATACATATGTATACACACACTTTTTCTCATATTCTATTGTATTCTGTCCCAAGAGATTGGATTAGTTCCCTATGCTATACAGTTGGACCTCATTGCTTATCCATTCTGTGTCATAGTTCGCCTCTACCTAAAACCTCCCACTCCATCCCACTCCCTCCCCCAACCCTTGGCAACCACAAGTCTGTTCTCTGTGTGTATGAGTCTGTTTCTGTTTTGTAGGTGGGTTCGTTTGTGCCGTATTTTATTTTATTTTATTTGTCTTTTTGCCTTTATCTAGAGCCGCACCTGTGGCAAATGGAGGTTCCCAGGCTAGGGGTCTTAACAGGAGCTGGAGCTGCCGGCCTTCGCCACAGCCACAGCAACGCAGGATCTGAGCCGTGTCTGCAACCTACACCACAGCTTACAGCAACGCCGGATCCTTAACCCACTGAGCAAGGCCAGGGATCGAACCCACAACCTCATGGTTCTTAGTCGGATTCATTAACCACTGAGCCACGAAGGGAACTCCAATGTGCCATATTTTAGATTCTATTTAGTGATATCATGTGATACTTGTCTTTCTGTATTGCTTATATTTCAGCTCAACATTTTTAAGTCCCTTTGGTCTCCTTTCTGTCTTCTGCTAAATAATCTATATTTCTCAATATCCCTTCTCTTTTTTCCTAACAGTCGTGAGATGGACGCAGAGGGACAAATGCCATTGTCCCCATTTAACAGATGGGAGATAAGAGAGAAACTGAGTATCAAATGGGAACACTTGGGAACATATAACCACACCTCCCCATCCCTGACTGTTCATTTACTTTGCTGACTTACATGCTGATGTCATATCCAACCAGAATGTCTTGAGGGTACCTGTGGGTAGAGAGGAACACTGAGTTAAACTTCTGTGTCCATTGTCTCTTCTGTAATTAGTACATGTTTTACTGAAAGAGCCACAGTTGTTGACTTTGCATTTTGTAAGGGAAAACTTTCATACTTTAATGTAGCTCATGTCTTACCTAGGTATGTATAAGCACATGGCTAGCCAGCTCTACTTGGTGTACCTGTCTTTGTCCCTTTTCTTTCAACTAGTATGTTTTGATTGTGCTTCGAGTGTTCCCCAGACACATGTCTACTCAGCTCCCTTACTTCTGAAGAAATGCTGATTTGCCTCTCTCAGAGTAGCTGATAGGTACTTTTCTGTTCATTATAATTTCATTAAAATTAGTCTAGACTGTTTTTTTTCTTTTTTCCTTTTTATGGCCATACCTGTGGCATATGGAAGTTCCTGGGCCAGGGGTTGAATTGGAGCTGCAGCTCCAGGCCTACACCACAACTACAGCAGCACCGCATCTTAGCAGCATCTGTGACCTACACTGCAGCCTGTGGCAATGCCAGATCCTTACCCCACTGAGTGAGGCCAGGGACTGAACCTGCATCCTCACAGAGACAATATCAGGTATTTTAACCCACTGAGCCACAGTGGCAACTCCAGTCTAGACTTTTAAGAATATGGCTGAAGTTATCTTACAAAGCATTTTTATTTGAGCTGTATAATATACGTTATTAACTCCAATCCATCATGCTACATCATAGTTTTAAAAAGTGTTGTTTCATATTGTTTTAGTACTAACTGCTGTCTTTCACTTTTTTTTCTTTTTATGGCTGCACCTGCAGCATATGGACATTCCCAAACTAGGTATCAAATTGCAGCTAAAGCTGAGGCCACTGCCACAGCCATGGCAGCACTGGAACTGAGCTGCATCTGTGCCTTACACCACGGCTTATGACAACATTGAATCCTTAACTCAGTTAACGAGGCCAGAGGTTGAACCCACGTCCTCACAGAAACTCTTCAGGTCCTAAACCTGCCAAGCCACAATGGAAATTCCATCTTTTACATTTTGATATTCTTCATATCTCAGAGTTCATCAAGTTCGGGTACAAGCTCTTGCATGCACTTCAAGGAGAGCTAGTTCATTAATGAAGCTGTTGTGTGCTGAACCTTTAATTAAAATATAAAGTTCATTTTTCAAGTAGAACTTTAAGTGAAAATCTTGCCTATTGGCTTCTTTTATTTTGACAAAACTCCCTCAGTTCCCATCCTGAGTTAAGTGGAGCCTTAGAGTTTTAATAAGAGGATTTTATGAATCAAGCCATGTGGTACTTTCCTACCTTACATGTATTTCACAACTTGGGACAAAAAGATTTCAATGTTGATCTGAACATAGCTATGACCATCATTACATTTCCTTTTGAATGACTAACATGTGCATCTCTCTCTCTCTCTCTCTCTTTTTTTAATCTTTTTAGGGCCTCACCTGTGGCATATGGAGGTTCTCAGGCTAGGGGTCTAATCAGAGCTGTTGTTGCCGGCCTCCACCACAGCCACAGCAACATCGGGTCCAAGCCGTGTCTGCGACCTACACCACAGCTCACGGCAATGCCGGATCCTTAACCCACTGAGTGAGGCCAGGGATCGAACCCGTAACCTCATGGTTCCTAGTTGGATTCGTTTCTGCTGCGCCACGACAGGAACTCCTAACGTGTATCTCTTTCCTTGTTTTCCAGGCTGGACGTAAAGAAAGAAGTGATGCACTCAATTCTGCAATAGATAAAATGACCAAGAAGACTAGAGACTTGCGTAGGCAGGTAAGCTGGAAGAAAGTACTGATTGCTTTCCTAAAGTCTCCCTTTTGTTGTTTTGATTAAAATACCAACAAGTCCTGGACTTATATGCTTTATTGAGGTTAAGGATGAATTTTCATAGGGCACTGCCTATCTTGTTTTGTTGCTAATAATCTTCCAAATAGCTAATAAAATCTGTTGGGGACCTGGAATAATATAGTCCCACTGGAATGGTCTGAAGAAATTAGCGATGTTTAGGTAAAAAAAAATCAGTTTAAAATTACTTGGGTACCTGTGAAAATACACTGTAGGATCTCATGATGTTAACTTACGTACAGTAGAGACAGATTCTGATTTTGATCTTTGGCAGAGATGTGTTTCTAGTATAAATACGGTGGGTATAGAGGAATTTGGGACCCTCAGTTTTCTAAGTTAGTAAACACTGGTCTTTCTCTTCATTTAATGTTAAATAATCCTATTAACATTTTGGATTTAAATTGAATCCTTAGAAAAAAAGGTAGAGTTGAATTTGTAAAACAATGTATTAAGACTTTAAAAAGTTGTAATAATAATACAAATAATATAAATATCCCCAGAGAACGCTTTTATCATTCATGTGTGATATAAAATATAAGATGGAATGTATCTATTCATTTTCCTTTGGTAAAGAAAGTAGTGTCACAGTTATAAAGATAATTTTCAGTATTAAGGTTCATAATGTGCCCAGCCCCCTTCAAATAAGCCAGAAAGTGCTTTTTTCCTCCCTTCTCATTTTTACTTGGCCAGTTAAGCTATTTATTTATTTATTTCAGGGCTATGTGCCAGTTCAACCCAGAGCTCTTTCTGTTCAGTTTTTTAAATTATTTCTTTAAGATACAAGCTTTAGTTTTGTAATTCCCAAGAAAAAAGAATTTTATCTTGAAAACTGTGATTCTGTCGCTGAAATGCTGCAACTGTAGTGTAAGCTATTAACTGCGCAATTGTGTTTCCTTTGTTGCAGATTATATAACTGCATGGCTTACAGGAGGGGGCCTCATATAAGTACAGCCAAACTGTCTTGAGCTTCCATTAGATTTAAAGTATAAGAGAAAAAAGCAGTCTAGCTTCTTGGTAGAAATAAAATCACATTTTTGCAATTTAATTATTAGCTCCGCAAAGCTGTCATGGACCACGTTTCAGATTCATTTCTGGAAACCAACGTTCCGCTTTTAGTATTGATTGAAGCTGCAAAGAATGGAAATGAGAAAGAAGTTAAAGAATATGCCCAAGTTTTCCGTGAACATGCCAACAAGTTAATCGAGGTAAGTATATTGGCAGTTTATTAACTATTGGTTACTTGGTGGAGTGTGGTGATTTTTAATCAGATTATTTAAGCAGCTGAAAAATTTAGGGGCTCATCTAATATACAGTATGTATAAGACAAAAGTCTGAGTATTACTTAATATCTATCCAGAACTACCATTTTGGTCTGTTAATATTAATTATGTACATGATCAATATAGGTAATTCCTATCTTGGAAACGTCTCCACTTAGTGTTAATAGTAATCATGACATGCTTAAACTCAGAAGGCACTGTGGAAAGTTGTGGTTAGAAGCTGGAGCTCAGGAGTCAGACTGCCTGGGCTTCCATCCTGCCAAATTACCAAACAGCTCTGAATATGTATTTCTTATCTGTAAAATGATGCCTATCTAGGGATTTTTTTTGTTGGCTGTTTGTTTTGTTTTTTCAAAGGACCACATCTTTGGCATGTGGAGGTTCCCAGGCTAGGGGTCCAACTGGAGCTGTAGCCGCCGCCTGTGCTGCAGCCACAGCAGCGCCAGATCCCAGCTGTGTCTGCGACCCACACCGTATCTAGCGATTATTTTGAAAGCTGAAAGAGATGGTGTATGTCAGGTGCTTAACTCTTTGCCTGAGACACAGCCCCAGCTCAGTCATTTTGCTTTAAAATAGAAGAAAGTGGAGTTCCCTTGTGGCTTGGCGGGTTAAGGCCACAGTGTTGTCACTGCTGTGGGTGTGGTTACAGCTGTGGTGTGGGCTTGATCTTTGTCCTAGGAACTTCTACATGGTATGGGCGTGGCCAGAAAAATAAAATAAAATAGAAGAAACTGAGCCCTAATGTGCTACTAATTAGATATATTTGAACAGTAGAAATCGGTGTTAGTGGTTGGTTGGTTAGGTGACAGGAAGATCGAGCTGCTATTTAATTTTCAGGTAAATTAGGTTTGCTCCTACCTTTTGCTTACTTAAAATTATATTACTGTTTAATTTATTCATTATTGCTTTATTTCAAAAATTTGACACATAGAAAGCATTTGTAAACTTAATGTAAAACGTAATTTTTGGAAGAGATATTCCATAGACCATTTGGTAAGTGATAATTATGTAACAATAGAAAATTGGCCTATTATGTAAAAGGTGTGTCTTGTACATTTGGATTTATAGTGACATTAGACCATGTTAGAACCATAAAAATATTCTAAGGAAAACATCAGTAATCACATTCAGTGTGTTACTGATTTTACATCGGGTTTTCTTTGAACGTTAATCATTGTTCTCCCCTGAGTTAATTAATACAAAATATGTAGGCTGGTTTGCTAATCAAGTTAATAATTCTAGTGCTTGGTCAGAAGACTTGCATTTTGTGTCTTCATTAAGCATAATTTTGTTGACAGTAGTCACATGACTGCCTAAGATGTAATCTTCAGACGTACAAAGCTTGTCTTCAGGAAGCCTCCCTCCTGTGAGTAGCCTACGTATCAGAGTGTGGCAGCCCACGGCCCTGAGTAGCAGGTAGCCATAATGCACAAGAATGGGCATCTGAAGGGGTACGGTGGGCCGAACCTCACAGGGCAGGCCTTCTCTGTACTGCAGCTGTACTGGCCCTTTCCAAGGACCTGCTGTGCAGTCCTCAGCCTCTCCATCCAACAGAACTGATACTTGCTTAGCACCTACTGTGTACCATGTATTTGCAAATACAGTATACTTTCCACATTCCTCAGGTAAGGAAACTGAACCTTAGAGCTGCCAAGTCACTTGCATCCCTTCCACATTGAGGCCTGTGCCACTCAAGCCTGGTAGACAGCCTGAGGCCCAGTAAGGAGCACTAGATGGATTTGGTGGCTTTGGAGACTTTACTCCAGGAACTTTGTCCATGCTTACACTTTTTGTTTCATTTTGAATGAACCAAGGGCCCTTTGGAGTTTAGAGTTTGGTATTCCCTATCACAACTCACATCTACTCCTTTCCCACCTCTCTCCCCTCTCTGTGCCCTCCACTCCCATCCTCCCCTGCACATAATATATGTGCATTAATTTTCAACATTTTAGGCATAACCAGAGTTATGTAGTACCATTGTAGTACCTTTCTGCAAACATTTAATTTACATTTATGGTAATACAGATGCTAGGATGCATAATTGCATATATGCATGAAAAGGAAATGAATTTTTAAAGTTGTAGAAGCCTTAAGTTCCTGATTCAAGGCAGAACTTTATTCTACGATGACAAGGCTTCTTCTCCCCACACTAGTACTTTTGTATTATAATGAAACACTGAATTAAGCAGAGGTAAAATACTTCATTATGATTGTTTTGTTCTCTTGACGGCTTCCTTTTCATTAGTTCCCCCCTTATAGGTGTAATCAATGCTAGCAAGCCGACTTTGGGTTTAGGGGCCCTTTGCCATTTTTCCTGGGGATTTAGGGGTGCTAAGAGTCCTATGTGAAAGTTGAGGGCTGGTGATGATAGGCCTCTAGCAGGAAAGGAATGGCTCAAATTCTACAGCCACTGAGAATTGTGTCAGATATGTTTGTCTTGGTAAAATACCGCAGTACAAGTCTGCCACTAGCTGCCTGGACTTAGCACAGACTCCACAGGTAAAGGCCATGATGTCCGACAAGATTGCCCTCACCATAGATGCCACCTTCAGGTTAGGGGGTCCCCAGCTCACCGGTACCTCCGATCAGTCAGCTGTCTATCAGTTCAAGGGGTCTTATGATTCTCCCTTTTCACAAGACTGCCCTCTCTTCAAATGCCAGCTGTAAGTTTGAAGGTCCCCTGTCCACCTGCTCTTCTGGTCAGCTGGCTACAAGTTTGGAGGGTTTCCCATGGCCCACTTCAGGTTCACTCATTTGATAGAACAACTCATAGAACTGAGGAGAAGTGCCATCCTTATGACTGCGTTTTACTGTAAAGGATACAAATTAGGACCATCCAAATGAAGAGATGAAGAGGGTGAAATGTGGGAAGGTTTCAAGGACAGTTTCTGTCCTCTCCCCGTGGAATTAGGGCCTGTCCTCCCCACCCCCGCCCCCCACACGTTGATGGCTCAGCCACAAAGCTCCCTGACTTTGAGTGGGCAGAGTTTTTATTGAGCTTTCACTAGGTAGGTACGATGGATGGAATCTCTTTCTTCCCTGGACCTTTCTGGAAAGCCCCAGCCCTCTACCCACGTGGTTGGCGTAGTGGCCTGCCCATCCTCGGTCATCTCTCACTTGCCTCACACGTAGAGGGTCTCGTCAGGAGTTACCTCATTAGCATAAATGATGAGTAAGAAAGACATTCCTGTTAACTCTGAAATCTCTCAAGGATTTAGAAGTTTCCTCCCAGGAATCCAGAAAAGAAGACCAGACTTTTTTTTCTTTTCTTCAGGTCGTACCTGCAGGATGTGGAGGTTCCCAGGCTAGGGGTCGAATCTGAGCTGTGGCCACTGGCCTACACCACAGCCACAGCAATGGGTATCTGAGCCACATCTGCGACCTACACCACAGCTCATGGCAACACCAGATCCTTAACCCACTGAGCGAGGCCAGGGATGGAACCCGCATCCTCATGGATACTAGTCGGTCTTGTTTTCTGCTGAGCCACAGTGGGAACTCATGTTTCTTGTAGTTTCATTTAGATCCTGTTTGTGTGATTGGCCGCTTGTCCGACCTGGTGTGCCTTGCATTACTTCTCCCTGGGGGTTTGCCCCTTAGGAACCAGCTTTTCTGATTGAGTCCATCTCTCCTCTCGTAGTGAGTGGTTCTTTCTCATAGAATGACAGATTTTCCCTCCGGTGTTTAAATCCCCTTCTCTTTACTATCTGTGTATCGACATGACACTTAACCCTTTCTTGAACTCCATCTGTAGTGGAAAACTCCCTCCTTCCAGAGGCAGCACATTCCACTGGTGGGTCTGGCTGTTGGGAATGGGAACCATAACCTCCTTCTCTGAGACTACCCCGTCCATCTTTTTACTGGTGCACACAAGTAAATTCAGAGGAGCCATAATTATAAACACACACCTGCTTTCTCAAAGATGTCATATGGAAAAGATTTATTGATCATGTATTGAAATGTATTATCTTGAGATTAAGTATAGTTTTTTTTAATCTCACCTCTTTTTTTTTTTTTTTTTTTTTAGGACTGCACCTGCGACATGTGGAAGTTCCCAGGCTAGGGGTCGAATTGGAGCTACAACTGCTGGCCTGCACCACAGCCACAGCAGCGTAGGATCTGGGCCACGTCTGCGACCTACACCACAGCTCACTGCAGTGCCAGATCCTCAACCCAATGAGTGAGGCCAGGGATCGAACCCGTAACCTCATGGTTCCTGGTCAGATTCGTTTCCGCTGTGCCACGACAGGAACTTGCCAGCCTCACCTCTTAATGTGGCTCATATTGTATTTCTGTTGGATGGCACTGGCCTAGATGATTTCCTCAGGCCTTTGAGAGCCCCCCTTCCTTCTGCCTCTCTGACTGCTCACCGCGCGAATGCCGGCCCTTACTCAACTCCAGGGGCAGGTGGACGGAATTGGAGCAGCCAAAACTTCCGTTGGCTCTTGGTTCCCACTGAGCTCGCAGTCAGGCAGCTCCCGGGCTTTGCCTCCAGAGGTGCCGCTGCTCAGCTCCATCTTCTCTTTTCAGGTCTGTGTGGGTGCGGTCGGTTGTTTGGCTTTCTCTGCTGTTCTGACACTCACCTAGGATAAACTTCTTAGATTCAGTCCAGTGTTCCGTCCTGTCAGGACAGCTGGCATCACTCAGTGCTATTGACAACCTCTTCTAAACCTAGGTCGTTTCTTTCTTTTTTGAAAAATAAGCATAGTTTTTCTCTCTTTATCCAATCTGATGTTTATACAGTGTTGTTCAAGATAAGACATAGGATAGAACCGTTCAGCTTGCCGTTAGAAATCATTGTGTTGGTTGTATAATTCTTTGTATATAGTTAGTTGTTCAGCCAGTTACAAATTCCTTAATTTTGTTTTGCTCCCCTCCCCACAGTAGTGTAAAAAGGTTCTGCTTTAACTTGGGGTGTCACGTAAAGATGCTTCAGATGTATTGATAGTTCCTGAGTCGAGTATTAGGGACAGCGTCCACGTAGAGGCGGGGAGCAGGAGCTGAGTGACCCGTCACTCTTCCCTTCTGTTCTGGAACACAGCATCGAGGGCTTTTTCTATCTGTTTATGAGAGTGCATGGCCAGGCTTCAAGGTAACAGTTAACACCTTTTATTCTGGGCTCCGTCTCCGGTATCAACTTTTAATGATTTCTTTATGTTGCTTGTCACTTCAGTGTGTTGAGGTAGAAAATTTATTTTCTGTCAGAAATATTAACCTTTTTGTCAATAATGTAACACCCATGTGTCCTTTTTAATTGGTTCATTCTTTGCCTATCTCCTTTGCTGTGAGCAGCTTAATAACTAAAGAGCAATCAGTATTCCCTTTTTAATTTTGCTCTCTTCTGGGTCCTTTTTCAATTTCACAAATTGAGAGTGAAATAGGAAAAATACAATTCATGAAGCCTTGCCTATAAAAACCATATATCATTTAGTATCCTTTCCCCCTCAGCCCTAGCCCTTGTATTAAAATGAACTTGGTACAGTAAGATAGTATTTCATTCACTGGCTTGTGAATTAAGAACCAAAAAGTAAGTGTAACTGGTATGATTTTGAGTTGGATTATAATTACTTGATATGCCCCCCCCCAGTGTTTCCCATTATCCAGGACTTCATAGGGTATGGCTTTATTGGCTTGAAATGTGTATTTTAACTGCAGATTGAATGATCTGCATTATAACTTTTATTCTGTGGTGTGCTGATAATATGCAGTAAAGTGGCCTTGAAGAAGCCTCTGTAAGGAACATTTGAATTAAACACTGACCTTATATAATCTACCTGTGACATCTTGGGTATTTTCTTAGTTCCTCTGTATAATGCTGTAGGCTGAAATTCTTGCAAATGGCAAATTAAATGAAGCTTCCATTTTCTAGGACTGTAGGATGTTTGCATGAAAGCAGTCAGGTGTTCTTGGGGGAGAATGCTGACCTTGGAATCTGGAAGAATTTCCTAAGCAAATTGAGCCTGGTTTTCTCACATTTTCAAGGGTTTTTGAGTTCAGGCGCATGGGGGTTACATTAGACAGGAATGTCGGGCATGTATTATTTTAACACCTTAACCCCAAACAAGGCTTTTTGGCTGAATTTAACCACCTAGTCAGTTTTTGGGATGATCGAGTGAAGGCAATGGATGAATCTTGTTTTTAAGGGGCATCGAGCTGCTTTTCTCTTGGAGTGATTAAGGAAGTACTCTGCCTGCCGCTGGCCCTGCTTCAGAAGCATGTACGCCCTACGGTTTCCTCACCACTAGAGCTGATAGACTAATGTTTAGATAGGAAACCATTTAAGTGGTCCATATCATAACTCGTAAATAGAAATGATGACAGTATCACCTGGGTAATTATCTACACCTGAAAGCCTTTAAAAAAATGTCAGATAGCCAAGCCGTTTAAAATGGCTTATGATATTTTAGTAAATTCATGATTTCTAATCCTGCTACTAGAGATACTTAAATTTATATTCTTCCTCTTCCTAAAATTGAATTTGGCATGACTCATTTAAAACAAGAACGTATGAAATAAGATAGATGATGAAAATCAGGACCTAGGAGAGAAATAACACACAATTATGGACTGTAATTTCCATGCCTGAGTTTGGTTCACTTCACTTCCTGGTAGCACATGGGAAGGGTGAAACACAGTCAGTTGTGTAGTTCTTGTCTTTAGAATGGAGGAAGAATTTGCCCTTTTTTCCATGGGAAATAAGCCTATCGTAAAGGTGTTTTTTTTTTTTTTTAAAAAAGTCCTTACGTGGGGCTTTTAAGTAAGGGGCTGTGAATGATTTAATAGATAGGGTCCTCAAATATCTATTTCAGTAATAGAGGTAGTAACAGATTCCACATGATTTTTCCCCCTCTTGTAAGTGCCCTCTAGAAGGGCAAGGTCATATCATTCACTACGTGGACGCTGTCCCTGATACTCTACGCACTGACTTGAGATCCAGCTGCCTGTGATTTGGTGCAGGGCTGGCCCAGCATGTGGCCTTCAGCCTCCCAAGGACAGCTTTAGAACAGAGGACTGTGAGTCCAGTCGTTCCTCCTGGCCATCCCAGTGTGGTGTTCTTTCTTTTTTAAAATAATGTTCAACCATCCTATTTCTTTATCCTTTAAATGTATCTGGTGAAGAGCAAATGTTTCGTTAGGAGTTCCCATTGTGGCTCAGCGGGTTGAGGACCTGGCTAGTATCCATGAGAGTACTCTCTTTTCTTATCTCTCTTATCCCTCCTTCTCTGTTTCTAAGTCTCCTTCCCTTTTGGGTTGATCGGGTCCCCTAATCTCCTATTTGTTTCTTCCTTTTCATGGTTGGAAATCATACATTCTGTGTTTGATTAGTAGCAACTCTGGATATTTTAGCATGCATGTTTACCTCAGAGTTGTAGGTTAATCGTTACCTTTTCCTCCTGAAACAACTGAGCATCTTATAATGCTTTCACTTCAGTCATTCTCTAACTTAAATGTTACTGTTGTCCAGTATTTTGGGTCTCTTAACTTTTAGCCCCATGAGTTAGACACTGTTGTTACTGCTTTATACATTTATTTCAACTTTTGAATAAATTTTACATGATACCATATTTTTTTTGCTTTGCATTTCTTGCATATTAAACCTTCTTTCTGAGATTGCCTCCTTTTTTCCTGATGCATCTTTGTAAGAAGCTTCCTTGGTGTACGGGGCAGGAAAGGTGTCTAGAGTAAAAGCGCTCACATTGTTTTTGGTTTTGCTTTATCTTAATGTATTTATTTTGCCTTAATCTTTTTTTTTTTTGTCTTTTCTTTGCTGTTTTTAGGGCCTCACCTGTGGCATATGGAGGTTCCCAGGCTAGGGTTTAATCGGAGCTGTAGCTGCCGGCCTTCACCACAGCCACAGCAACGTGGGCTCTGAGCCGCGTCTGCAACCTACACCACAGCTCACGGCAACGCCAGATCCTTAACCCACTGAGCGAGGCCAGGGATCAAACCTGCAATCTCATGGATCCTGGTCAGATTCGTTAACCACTGAGCCACAATGTGAAGTCTGATTTTGCCTTAATTCTTGAAAAAATGATGTAATTGGATCTATAGTCTAGGATGATCTGCCACCACTGCCCTTGAGTGATTTGAAAATGTTATTACCCTATCTCTGGCTTCTGTTACTGCCGTAGAGAAGTCAGCCGTCAGTCTCACCAAGCTTTCTTTGAAGATAATTTGTATTACTTTCTGGCTATTTTAAAAATCTTGTCGTATTCTGAAGTTTCACTTCATTGTATTGGGGCATGGATTTCTTTCTGTTTACTCTGCTTAGAATTTGTCACCCCAAATCTGAAAATTATGTTTCAACCATGCCGGAAAATTTTCATCCGTTACCTCTTTCAGTATCACCTGTTCTCCCTGTTTTTCATTCTGAAATCCTTGTAGTTTCAGATACTAGTAGACTTTTTCAGTTTATCTTGCATGCCTCTTAATTTCTTTTGTTTCCATGTCATGAAAACGTCTTGACTTTCCTGAATAATTTCTTCAGTTTGACTTTCTAGGTTAGTAATTTCTCTTTTCGGCAGTGTTTAGTCAATATTATTTTAAATTTCTAGAAACAATAGACATTGTTACTTTTCCTTTGAAGTTCTATTTTGATCCTTCTCAAATCTGCCTAGTCATTTTTGAGTGTGTTTTCCCCTCTCTATACTTTGTATAGTTTCTTTTATTTCTATTAAGGTAAGAAACATATTTTAATATTCTACTTCTTATCATTGGAGTATCTGCAGAAATGGATCTCATTACCCAGTTCTTTTGCATATTTTTGCTCAAGATGGCTTATTTTGTTGTGTTTCCTACACTTTTTATTGTGACTTCGTATTCCCGGCGTTTTACATTTGGAATTCTTTGAAGCTTGGGTTCAGGTTACCTTCCATCAGGGAAAATTCCCCTTTATATTTATTTACTTCTACCAGTTTCTTATGGATACTACTAGTACATGACTGCCTGAACCTAAAGGGTTTTTACCATATAAATAATATGATTTCTATACCTAAACTCCTGAGGAGAGCCAGCCTTTGGTTAGAATTTACAGGAGAGGCCTTTTTCTCCTTGAGGAAATGCTCAGGGCAAGCATCCTATTGTTTTTCCTCTTCATGTTGACTTTTTTTTTCTTAATTCACCCTTTCACTTTAGGTGTTTCCTTTTGGCTGTCTCAGCTCAGGGCAGATTCTCTCATCTAAGGCATCTTCTGTGTGAGGGCCATGGTGCTGGGCTATTAAAACCCAAGCTCTGATCATGGAACGGCACACCCCTTACCCTACCAAAACAGTTTTCAGTGCTTGCTTACCTTTCTGAATGTCTGCTTTCTCGTTTTTAGCCTCTGTTAATTTCCTTTACTCACCTGCATTTCTTAGAAAAACAGCATGATTGAGGTATAATTTATATATCATAAAATTCACCCATTTTAAATATACAATTCACTGCATTCTTAAACTACTAAATTTATAGGACTGTGCAGTCATCATCACAGTTGAGTTTGGAACTTTTCTATCAGCCATGTGTGCTTTTTGGTAAGCGATCATATTCCTCCTAATAAGATAGCCACCACCCTGCCCTGGAAATTGGAAAAATGGAAGCTTAAGCCCTGTTCCATCATTCTTTCCTCTGAGGGTTTGGAAATAATTGTTAGAAATTTCTTGAGTGGTTCTGAAATTTATATGGTGTTCAGTTGGGACTTTTCCCTTCATACATGACGGGTTTAGAAAAGTTGACTTATTATTGTTTTGGACTTTTTGATAGTACAAAGAATTTAACCATTTTAAAGAAGGAAACATAGGTGTTAGGTAGCATGACCCAAGGTCCGTGGCAAGTGACGTAAGTTATGAGCTTCAGCTGAATGGCCTGCTACTGAGATTGTGGTGTCACTACTTAGCTCCCTGTTCCACGCTTCCTCTCATTTGGCTCACTTTCAGGATGGGTATAGGCTATTAGGAGAGTAAGTCATCACTTTATTACCGAGAACAAAAAGAAAGCTCTTCTTGTCTTCTTGCAAAGGATCCAGGTTAGGGGATAGTGGGAAACAACTTGCATTTGACTTAAATTTTCAATATATTAAAAGTGCATAATAGAGGAAAAATTGTCATGACGATATATTTTTTCTGTTACAAAACTTTGTTTCATAAATTTTATTTAGGTAAAGAAATTCTAGAGCTTTCCTAAATGTCTGAAAAGTTGTCTTTTCTGTCATGTATGGATGTCATATTTGTTGATCTCATAGCCTGGCTGTGACAATTTTTTCCTACATAGCACAGATTATTACTTCTAAAACCAGCAAAAGCCCAGGGCTGTTTTTTTTTTTTTTTAAATTAGGGAGTTGAAAGGTTTCTGAAATGTTTTGCTCTTCCACAAGAAAACTTAAACAGGATAGGCAGAAGGAGTGCAAAAGAGGCCTCATGATTTCAAAGCTGGTAGTCATAGTGTCAGTCTTAGCCCACCTGTTATAATAGCAGGAATCAAAGACTTAAATTGTTAAAACTCATGTTACTGTGGTAGCAAAGAAAAAATAATTTATTCCAAGAGTAAATTAGAGATGTTCATCATTCTTCAGAGTCTTTGCTAGGTTTTCTATGGAAGTTAGCCGTTCTGAGGAGTGCCTTTAACACTTTAGAATCTTCTAGACTCTCAGTGTTAGCTGCTATCCCAGATTTCTAGAGCTCCCAGAAAGAGGAATTTAAGAGGCCCCTTCCCTCACTCTGGGCTTTCACGGCAGTCAGGCCTGGCACTAGTATTTGAGGTTGGCTTCTCAGAGAGCTGTGGTCTGGATGTTGCATTTGCACATTTGTCATTGTTAGAAGTGAGTAGCCCTGTCCCTGGAGGGTGAATTGAAGCTCATTCATCTGGAGAAAACTGTCAGTGACAGGCGCCTGCCTCCTTCTCCCAGGCCAGGCGGGGTGGCCTCCTGAAACAGGCAGTGCGCTCTTGCAAAGCATTTATCGCTTCAGCTGTGCATCACAACATTCTGAAACAGACTAAGTCTTCCCTGATCTTTGTTTTGTTAGGAGTTAAATCAGGAAACTGGAAAGTGCTGTGCAGAAGCCAGCCACTTCAGCCTTAGCTGCATACCACTCTTGTGTGTCTGGAGTAGATGATGTTTATTATAATGTTTTGCTTAATTTAAATATTTTTTCTAAGTTTTACATATTCATAAAATTGGAAGAATATAAAGTTGTACTAGCAGTGACTAGATACTGGAAGGCAGAAACGGTGACACCGTTTCTTAACCGAATCTTAACATTCAACAGGCCTCCTAAATGGCGGGAGTGGGGCAGGATCAGGGAGCTCTGTTATTCCCAAATTGCTAGTTCAATCATCAACCTCAAACTTTATATTTGGTTTTCACAATGCCTTCTTGAGGCAGTGATGCATTAGAAGCTGTGGCTTCATACACACATCTGCTCTAAGCTGTCTCCTTCAGCAGAGCATCATAAAATGTACATTTGAGGGATAATGTTTGTGAAAGTTTTAAGTTCTACAAAAATTATCTGAGGTCATACTTTGTAGCAATTTTGAAGCAAACAAAAGAAATCAACAATCATCTCTGTAGATTGTCATCATGAACAAAAGTGCCTTTCCGTTCAAGTCCAGTTGACACCGGAAAGTAGGGTTATAACCTTCAGGGAATAGAAATGTCATTTGCTCGTGTGATTTTTGAAGGCCTGTAAACATTAAAGACCTGACTTAATTTTCATTTTCCATGCATTTTTATGTTTAAATTGCATGTTCTTTTGTTTCTCCTTGTGATTAGGCATTGCGGGATTCTGATAGTTAGCAGTCTCACGGAAAGCTGATAATCCCTAACTGTAACACTGCAAACAGCACTAATAGTATATAATTTTTCTTGTGCCTTTATGTGCTTAAGTTGAGTGGAGGAGTGAAAATCAAAGGTTATTGCCGTTGCCCTTGTTTACTCTGGCATTTTAAGTTCTCCGCAAGTGCCTCTGATATTCAGCTGCCTACGCTGCTATCATTCATAACTCAATTTGCAGCAGGGGGGGAAGACGTGTCTCAGCACCGTGCATTCAGTGGGTCCTTGGGATTGCTGACGGAAAACTTGGATAAGTGTTCAGAGCCCTAGCAGCAGCTTCAGAGCAACATTCTCAGCACAGCTAGAGCTTCAGCAGAGGAAGTATGACACAACATGGAAAGATTGTTTCTGGCTACATGAGTGTTGTCATTGAGGCGTTTGGATGGGAAGGTAAAGATTATGGTTCCAATAAAGCAGCATCATCCAGGAAAAAGTCCAGCCGTCAGTGCTTTTGAGAAACCAGTTGAAGGACAGTTTTGCTCTTTTTTTTTTTTCCCCCTTTTTAGGGCCATACCCTCAGCGTATGGAGGTTCCCAGGCTAGGGGTCTAATTGGAGCTACAGCTACTGGCCTATGCCACAGCCACAGCAATGCCAGATCCGAGGGCGTCTGGAACGTACACCACAGCTCACCACAGCGCTGTATCCTTAATCCACTGAGCAAGGCCAGCGATCGAACCCGCAACCTCATGGGTCTAGTGGGATTCATTTCTGATGCGCCACGACACAAACTCCCAGTTTTGCTCTTAACTATGGGACATCATCTCTGTTTCTTTTGCCATTCCCGATGAGATTGGCCTTGGGTCCATCTTGATGTGCTCATGCTATCATTATTATTATTATTATTATTACTATTTTTTTTTTTTTTTTTTTTTGGATTTGAAAGCCTTATATTCAAATAAACTTCATCTTGGCTTCAAGTAAGCATCTATTCACCTGTCAAATGAGAGTTGCGACGTAGAATTTCCGTTTCCTTCCTTGAAGAACAGCTGCAAAGTACATTTTTATTTGCAGGTACCAACAATTCTTTGGTGCCCTTGTCCCCTTAGTTTTTCTCACATTGCTGCCCACACTAGGAGACCCTCTTTCTGAAGTTAGTGTTCAGGCAGGTTAGAGTCTGCGTAAACCTGGTGAGTTCCAAGCCCTAGGATCTTTCAAGGTTCTGCCACCAACTTCCAGTGCACCCCGTGTCATCAGTCTGTATACTTTCCTCAGCACAGAGCTAAAACATTTGTCCTCATAGGCAGGTAATCAGTCTGTGCGCAGTAAAACGCCTTTGGTGCTTTTGTCCTTTGTTCCGTAAAGGTCAAGGATGGGGTAGGTATTCGTTTGTTTTCCTTTGCAGTTAAAAGAGAAAAATCTTCAAAGATCTTTTTATTCTTTTCTTTCTAGGTTGCCAACTTGGCCTGTTCCATCTCAAACAATGAAGAAGGTGTAAAGCTTGTTCGAATGTCTGCAAGCCAGCTAGAAGCCCTCTGTCCTCAGGTAAAGTACAGCCAGCAGTGTTTAAAGTACTGCAAACTGGGTTCCACTTGTTAGAGTATAGGTGAGGTTTACTTTGTTAGTTTTGTTTTTAGGATTTTAGGTACAAGTCTTTTGGGGACAAAACACTGATCCAGAGTCCATATAGCTTGAAGAAATTTATGTTTAACTTTAAATGATATTTCCTTGAGGCGTCATGCCTTACTATCTCCTTGCCCTTTGTCAAAAAGGCAGTCTCCTCCACTTCTGGCGAACGCAGGGTGGGCAGTGGCCATTCTCCACCCTCCTTAAAGAGGGCCGTCTGCAACATGTGGTCATCCTGGAATCAGGACTATTACCCCAGAAGCCTAAAGGGATAATAGTTACCCACCCACATCCCATCTTGATGCCCAGTATTTGGGTCTTGTTAGAGGAAACAAGATTCAAGAGCTAGAAAGAAGCCTTATTCTGCAATGACCTGAAGTATCCTCGTGATACAGATATTCAGCCAGCTTGTGGAATAAACACTTGAGAACTTTTCTTCATTTATATTGGCATATTGGAAGACTGGTGATTGGGTTAGATTAAGCATCTGGGATGTTAGAAAGACTGAATTGTAGGTAGAATGTTTGCTTTCTTAAATGCCAGGTGAGTTGCCTGCCTTCCATGAGGGAACTGGGCCCTGCTTGTGCGGACTGATGCTGCTTGCCCCTCGCGTGGATTTCTGAGCAGTGTCGATGCTGTTGTGGTGGAAGAGGCTGCCTCTCCAGTTTCCCAACTAGAGAATGGTCCTGGGCATACTCTGAAGACTGACACTTAGCTCTCTCTAAATGTCGAGTCAGATGGCGCTGACCACGAATAAAGAGGAATAAAGGGAGGGAATTGGAGTCATAGATTAGAGGCCGTAGGGATGAAGTTTCTACGTTAGGTCTGCAGCTAACAGATTGAAATATACCGTGACCACTGTTTTGGCTCTTTCATCTGACTAATTCCTTACACTCAAGGTAGGTGACCAAAATAAGTAAAGCCTGGTTGCTGATCTGGATTCTTACTGGTGCACAGGTTAGTTAGAGCATTTGTTCTGATTCTCAAACATGCGGATTAGTTTGCTGATGAGAGTTCCTTCGTCTGAGTGGGAGTGTGATGAGCTAGTTGTGGGTTTGCATGATCTGATCGACGTTTCCCCAGCTTTAATCCATGCATGGAGTCTGCAGGTGACCGGTAATTCCACAGATAATAAGCACAATGAATTTAATCACCTCTGGGAAGTTCATGGGTGACAAAGTTGTGTATACAGTAACTTTAGAGCAGCTTTTGAGGATTTGGCATTCGTTGCTCCAGCTTGCCATCTTACCCTATCAGTGCTTTGTTTTTAATGCCTTTGGTTCTCCGTTTTATTTTGAAATGCTTGAAAAGCGACAATGCCTTCACATATCGGCTGAAACAGATGGTAACATACGCTGATCACACCTACTAAGAGTATTTATATAAATGATCTTAAAGCCTCAAAAAAAAAGAGAGAAAGAAACCGCATGGAGAGTCTAGTAGATCCTAATGAAAGTGATGACGGGCGCAAGTCTTGTGTAGCTGGGACATGTTGCCCGGGGTTTAGGCTGCCATCAGAAAACAGCTTTTCTCCTCTCCTTTGTAGTTCATTTCTCCTCCTAAAGCAGACCTCAAGACAGTGCCCAGAGCTTGCTTGGGACTGGGTACATGTCCTGTGTAAAAAGGTGTTCTCTCGGTGTGATCACTCTCCCAGATCTTGCCTCGGCCCCTTCCTACCTTTGCCCACGAACAGGGCTGAGCAGGTTCAGTGACGGCAGAGAGAGCAGACGTGCAGGCATGCTAATGGCTAACTGAGGAGCAGTGCCATTTCTAAATGAGGAACTGTGACTCCACAGCGACCTGTTACTGCTAAATTCTTTCATTATTGTAAAAGAGAAGCTGGCAATTCTGATTTTTCTGACAAGTCTCAATTTTAAAGGATTGGTAACTAAAGTTTTGAGATTCTTTGAGGAAGGTAAACTAAATTTCCAGGAGCTGCGCTTCACCTACCCAGGCCCACATTTCCTGCTCTAAGGGCCTCTTATTGAAGGGAGCTCTCCTCACTCTTTAGCCTGACGTGGGCAGTGATGTTAGGCACTGTGTGGGGGAGTCCTAGGCCAGAGGCATTTCCTTCCAGAGTCACTGGCTTGTTAGATAAATACACCCTAGGCAAGTTAATCAACTTGACTAGGTTAGTTAGTTTACCAGGATGGAGTTTAATATGCTGTAGCATGTAGACGAAAAGTTGTTATATTGAAATGATGTTTATTTTGAGGTTTCCATCAGCATCCATCCACAGTATGAAGCGCATGTTAGGTTTTTCCAGTCTTTGTTTTGTGCCTCGTACCCGTTCAGGCAGCCCTGCCCCTCTGCTGGGAGCTGCTTTTCGGCGGCCTTACCTGCAGTTTGGAGCTAGCTGCCAGACATCACTGTTACTGGAGGGGAGAGATGACGGGCGGAACCTCTAGAAGAGTTTCCTTCCACGTCTTGCAGTTCAGCCAGTAGCAAATTAACTTTTGGAAATGGCAAATTCTGTTCTTGAGTACTAACATTTTAGCGGTTAAGCAACTTTAAATGCAAATATTTGAGATATTAAAGTTGAGTTTAGGCAGAGTAACCTGAAAGTGGATTCATTTTGTTGCTTGGGGGAGGAAAAAGCACCCACATTTTTTGGTGATTTACTGTTAGCATGAGTCAGGAAGTAGATCAGTTCTCTCCCTGCATTGCCTTTTGCTCTGCGGCTGTACTCTCACTCTGTTCATCAGGGAGAGGGCCTTCCTCCATCTGAGCAGAGAGCCCTAGCATCACATGCTTTTACGAAGGGAAAAAGCAAACTCTTTGGGGGACGGGCCTGATTCTGATTCTGTACCCCCATATCCCCCACATCATCTTGCTTACGGATGTGCCCAAGTCTTAGTCCATGTTAAGTGCTTAAAATATTTCAGCTTTTCAATTCATCTGATGCTCGCCAAAAGAAAATTGAAAAACCCTGCCAATAGCAGGTTTCTGAAAATTGAGTTTTTAAAATTGGAGGAGAGCCTTTTGGAGATGATCTCACTTAATATTTTATTTTTCTTAGTTCATTATGCAAGAATGAGCACTGTACATTTAAGTTAATACAAATCTGGCACTTTAATAATTCATGAGGCCTGGTTTAGTCGTGGCCTTTCTTGGAAATCTACACAAGGTAGAATTAAGTATTAGCTGCCGCTTACCTATACTTTTTAGGTCCTTTTTTTTTTTTTATTTCTCACTAATTAAATTGAGAAATAACTTATGAAATTTTTGGTTCTTCTGCTTCCTTAGATTTATCTTCCGTATTGCTGCTTCTCCCATTGTACTATGGGATCGCTGATCATTTTCATGGCTAACAGGCTTGACAAGCAGCAAATAAGCATAAGCCCAGGCCTGGTCTCTAGGTGCTGAGAAAGTAGATAGCGCTTAAATAAGCATCCAAGGCATACAGGCCAGGGAAACCTCTGGCCTTAAGTTCTCATTCATCTGTTATTTCACACTCATGGGACCGTCTGCCTTTGAATCGCCTTACTTTTAACCCTTCTGATATTCTCTCATCTTTTCTCACAAAGCAGTTGTACAGAAGAGCTCAAAGGAGATGTTTTTGACTAAAAGTTTCTCTCAGCATTTTCTTCATCTGTTTCCTCCCCCACCCCTTCTCACAGAGGGCTGCAGGTAGCAGGGCCCCAGAAAGACCGTGGTCTCATTGTAAGCCTTGCATTGATATTGGCTGTTGTTTTGTTTTCTCGTAAAGTCTGATTTCTGTATCTTAAAAAGTTGGGAACTATTTCCCTTTCTTCCATTTTCTTAAAACTCTGGGCCTAGAGTTTTCTTTGTGGGAACATATTAAACAATTCAGTTTCTTTAATAGGTATCATGATATTCAGATTAGCTGTTTATTCTTCTATCCCTTTCTCTATCTTCTCCTGGCACCCCTATAGTACGGATATTGGTGCATTTAACTTTGTCCCACAGTTCTCTGAGACTTTCTTCATTTCTTTTCAGTCTCTTTTTTTCTGTTCCGTGTCAGTGATTTCCACTAGTCTGTCCTCCACTTCACTTACTCATTCTTCTGCCTCCTGTATTCTGCTGTTGGTTGCTTCTAATGAATTTTACATTTCAGTTACTGTATTTTGCATCTCCGCTTATTTAAGTTTTAAATCTTGTATTTCCTTGCTCAGTGTTTCCTGTAAATTATCCATCTTTGCCTCCAGTTTATTTCTAATGTCTTGTATCATCTTCAGCATCATCAGTCTAAAGTTTTTTTTTTTTTTTCCTGGAGGCAGATAATCTCCAGGTCACTTAGCTGTTTTTCTGGGGTTTTTTCTTTCTCCCTTATCTGAGTTATAGTTCTCTGTCTTTTCATTTTTATAGGTTTTTGGTGTGGTGACTTTTTTTTGTCCTTTTGCCTTATCTAGGGCCACCCCCACAGCATATGGAGGTTCCTAGGCTAGGGGTCTAACAGGAGCTGTCGGCCTTCGCCACAGCCAGAGCAGCGTGGGATCCAAACCACATCTGCAGCCTACACCACAGCTCACGGCAATGCCGGATCCTTAACCCACTGAGCAAGGCCAGGGATCGAACCTGCAACCTCATGGTTTCTGGTCGGATTTGTTAACCACTGATCCACAACAGGAACTCCTAGTGTGGTGACCTTTTGGCAGACAATAGAGTTGTAGCCTCTCTCGCTTCTGGTGCTTGTCTCCCTTGTGACTAAAGCTGGTATGGGCGGGCTTGCTGTAGGCTTCCTGATGGAAGGCACTGGTGCCTGACCACTGGTGGGTGGGGCTTTGTCTCTGGGTGAGATTAGAGGCTGACTGTGTGCCTGGGGTGTCTTTAGGCAGCCTGTTTCCTGATGGGTGGGGCTGTGAGCCCACCTGGATTATTGTTTGGCCTGCGGCTTCTCCTGTGCTGATGGGTGGGGCCAGATTTTTCCCAGAATGGTCACCTCCAGAGAAATGCAGCCTGATGAATATTCCCGAGTGCTTTGCCTCCAATGTCCTTACCCTCGCAATGAACCACAGTCACCCCCTGTTTTCCCAGGAGATCCTCCAAGAACTGTAGTCAGGTCTGACCCGGATTCCTTTGGAGCCTCTGCTTTGCCCTGGGACCACCCAGTGCACATGAAAGTCTGCGTGCATCTTTCAAGAATGGGGTCTCCATTTCCCCCAGTCCCATGGAGCTCCTGTGCACAAACCCCACTGGCCTTCCAATGCCAGATGCTCCGGGGGCTCTTTCTCCCTGTGCCAGATCCCCAGGCCTGGGAATTTGACGTGGGGCTCAGAACTCTCAGTCCTGTAGCTGTGTCTCTGTGATACAGTTACTTCCCATCTGTGGGCTTCCCACCTGGGAGGTATGGGGTTGCTTCTATCGCGTAGTCACCCCTCCTACCTCTTGATGTGGCCTCCTCTTTGTCTTCTGGAGTAGGTTATCTTTTTGAAAGTTTCCAGTCCATTGGTTGAAGGTTGTTCAGGATTTGATTGTAATTTTGTTGTTTCTGTGAGAGAAGTTGAGCTCCAGTCCTTCTGTTCCGCCATCTTAATCCCGTTCTCTTTTTTCCCTCAGATTAGCTGTTTATTCTTGAGTGAGCTTTGGTAATTTGTATTTTATCAGTTGCTGCTCTGTTTTTTTTCCTGCTGCTTGCTTTGTGTTTAATTTGCCCCTTGTCCAATTTCTAAAGTTAGAAGCTTTTAAATCATTGATTTGAAACCTTTTCTAATGTAGTACTTAAAAACATTTAGTGTTATAAATTTCTCTCAGCACTGCTTTAACTGCACCCTACTAACGCTGATGTCTGTGTTAAATGGTGTGGCTGGGATGGTCAAGAAAGACCTCATCGAGAACATAATGTAAAAGCAAAGACCAGAAAGGAGATGAGAGAGCAGGCCAGGGAAGGGACATATAATCACAAGGGTCCTTACAGGAGGGACGCAGTGGCGCTGGAATCAGACAAGATGTGAGCGTGGGAGCGGGAGTGGAGTGGTGTGCCTGCAGGTCAGCGCACATTATAGCCGCTGGAAAAGGCAAGGCCTGGCTGGATTCTGCCCTCAAACTTCTGGAATGAACAGTTCTCCTGACACTGTGATCTGAGCTCTGTTAAGGCCCATTTTAGACTTCTGACTTCCAGCACTGTAAGATAATAAATTTGTGTTGTTTTAAGCACAACTGCTTTTGTGGTAGTACAACAGCACAGAAAACCGAAACAGCTATGGTGCTCCTCCGGGCGAGAGTATAGTGTAAGTGGTGAGCGCTGCTTGTGGAGTCTGGGTAGGTATTGAAGACAGAATTCACTAAGGGATTAGATGTGAAGTGGAGGGGAGAGAAGAGTCAGGGAAAAAATCCCAGTTTTGGTCTTAGGTGGCTAGAATTCTGGATGGAGCTGTCATTTATTTTGAAGAGGGAAAAAGTGGTTTCTGGGAGGATCTCAGTTTTGACCATGTTAACTTTGTGGTGCCTTTTAGACATGCAAGAAGCAAAGGCAAGTTCAGGGAAGAGGTCTGGACGGAATATATAAATTAAGATTTATTACCACACACATGGTGTTTAGAGCCATAAGTCTTGATAAGGTCACCAGTGAAGTGTGTGTATGCAGAATAAAAAGGTCTGGGAACTGGGATTCCCTAACAGAGTTTGGGGAGATAAGCACTATCGAGCAACATAGATCAGGAAAGTTTTCCTTAAGACCAGAAGAGCAAAAAGCTAGCTCTGTCTTGGCAGACAAGGGGAGAAAGCGTTTCCAGGAAGAGTGTTTGTTCTTGTCAAATGGTTGTAGAATGAGACCTGAGAATTGATCCTTGGACTGAGCAACGTATAAAGCTCACAAGCGATCTTGGACAAAAGAAGTTAAAGTAGAATTCAGGAGAGACAAGCTTGACTTTAGTGGGTTCAAGAGAGAAGAAAAGAATTGAGTATAGCGAGTTGACAGCCTTGCTGGTATTTTGGTATTCTGCTGCTGAGTTACCTAACACTGTATACCTCATCTGTCACATATACTTTAAAACAGATGTAAACAGAGAATTTTCTAAGGTGTAATAAATATTTAAGTATTTATTCAGTAACTGCATAAATAAACACAGTCTTTTAGGCTTATTATTTTTGATTTAACTCATTATCTACCAGGAAACAATCTTAGCACATAAATTTAAGTGTGAAGTGAGGCTGCCTAACTTTTTTTCCAACTAGCCCAGCAAATGTAAAAACGTACCATTCCCCGCTGAATTGTGATGTCACTTTTACCACACATTGCATGAAGTCTGCTCTATGATAGGGTCTGAGTTTAGACTATTCTGTTCTAATTACTTTATATTTTAACTGTCTTCATTACATTTGTTCTCAATCCCTAATTTTGAGGGGTCCGATTTTAGATTATTCTGTTCTAATTACTTTAGTTTTATATTTTAACTGTCTTCATTACATTTGTTCTCAATCCCTATTTTTTCTCTCTTCTCAGCTCTTTACTATCCCAGATTAATTTGTGAATAAATAGGTCAGTCTGCCTACTCCTCAATATGAACTGTGTTTCTGTTTATTCAAGTTTTCCTAAATGTATCTCCAAAAAAATTTTGTCCTTTTCGTTACTTCAGTCTTCGATTTCTTTACAGATTTAATCCCACATATTTCCTATTAATTGCTTTCACGAAGAGCTGATACTCCTCTCATTTTATGTCTTATTTTCTGGTAACTAGAAAAGTTGCTGATTTTTACATGTTTATATTATCTCTAGCTATGTTAATGAACTCATTATTTCTAAGAGTGTTTTCCATTGACTCACTTCAATTTTCTAGATAAACAGAGATGATCTACAGTGAAAAGCAATTTTATTATCTCCTTTCTAACAGCTTTTTCTTATTTCCATTTCCCATTTTATTTCATTTGCTAGAAAGACCATTAGTATTTAACTTATGGTGACAGAAGGTATTCTGCTCAATAACATCTTGATTTTTAAGGTAAATGATTCTAGAGTTTCACCACTAAGTATCATGTCAATAATTATTCAAAATAGTATGTAAAGTATCTTTCTATTCCTAATTCATCAGAAATGAGTATTTATCAGTTATCCTTTGTAAATCGTTTCGTAATCAAATTGAGAAAATTAACCTTAAACAAGGTACTCTTCCCCTTCATACTACACGAGATAAGGTAGTACAGAACAAAGGGCAGTTTTCTCTCTGTAAGGGAAGAGAATCTCAGTATTTAAAACATGTAATTAATTCCCTGTCCATGTTTGCTTGACTCTTAGAAGACATTTTCTTCAGCCAAATATTCTTACAAGGTCTAGCTCCACTCTGATCCACTGATACGTTAGTGAATTAGTGAGTTTAATTAATGAAGAGTAGTCCACAGTGAGTGAGCCACCCAGAGGGAGAAGAAGGCAAGAAGGAAAAGAGGCAAAGAATAAGCGTTGAAATGATGGGAATGGGGAGACCACAGTACACACAGGGCGAAGACAGGATACACCTCTTCTCCCAGATAATTTGTTGTCTGAACCTGTTCACTTGAAAATTTATTATTGAAGAATAGTTAATTTACAGTGTTGTGTCAGTTTTTCTTTCTTTCTTTCTTTCTTTCTTTCTTTCTTTCTTTCTTTCTTTCTTTCTTTCTTTCTTTCTTTCTTTCTCCTTCCTTCTTTCTTTCTTCTCCTCCTCCTACTCCTCCTCCTGCTCTCCCTCTCCTCCTCTCTCTCTCTCTCTCTCTCTTTTTTTTTTTTTTTTGGCTGCCTTACAGCATATGGAGTTCCCAGGCCAGCGATCAGATCCGAGCTGCAGTTGTGACCTTTGCCACAGCTGCGGCAATGCCAGATCCTTAATCCACTGTGCTGGGCAGGGGATTGAACCTGTGTCCCAATGCTCCAGAGACACCTCTGATCCTGTTGCACCACAGTGAGAACTCCTATGGTAATTTCTGCTGTACAGCAAAGTGGCTGCCATATATATATATACTTTTTCATATTCTTTTCCGTTATGGTTTATCACGAGATATTGAACATAGTTCCCTCTGCTATCCAGTAGAATTTGGTTGTTTATCTATCCTCTGGATACTTGTTTGCAGCTACTAATCCCAGACTCCTAATCCTTCCGTCCCTGTCACCCTCCACCTTGGCAACCACAGGTCTCCAAACCTGTTCATTTATGAAAGTAGCGGGCCGCTATCCTAATAACAACTGGGAGGGCCGTTCCCCGGCGCCTGCAGACCGTAACGGATGGGCTTGCTGGTCTGCCGCTTGCACTTACCTAGGAGGGAAGAGGAACGGGTAGGTCAGTCTGGTGGGTCTGATTCTTCTTTAGTTTGTCGACTACAGTCTTTGGGGGCTAAGCTGACAGCATCACTCTTATTAAACACCCCTCCAGTATGTTGGGAATTATACACATGACATAAAGCCATGTGGTTTTTTATAGTGGCGAAAAAAAGTCATCCCAAACTCCTGCCCTCAGGTAGCGTGTCCAAATGACACACTTGTTCTGCCTCTTCCAGATCTGTACTCCGTCACCACCAGTTTCCTCTTGTCTGTGCTCACCTTCTAAATTGCATTGCTATGACATTTATTTCCAATAACCCGTAGGCACCTTGTACCTAGAAATCTTACTATGCTCTCAGCTCTTTTTCATACTGATTTCATTGTTCATTCATTCAGTAAACAAAGGATCTGAAAGATTCTTCTCCACGGAATATATACTAATGGTCAGTAAGTACGTTAACAGACGGGCAGCGTCATGAGCCACCACAACATGGAAATCAAAACCACAGTGAGATGGCACTTCACCCATGCTGGGATGGCTATAATTTTTCTTAGAAAAAGGAAAAACAAGTGTTGGTGAAGATGTGAGGAAATTGGAACCCTCAGACATGCCGACGGGAGGGTACTTGGAAAGACACTAAGGCCGTTCCTCAGAAAGTTAACCATGTGACCAGCAATTCCATCCCTGCTTCTCTGTACAAGAATAATGAAGAGGAACAAAACACATGTGATGTTCATAGCAGCATTTTCATAATGGCCAAAAAGTAGAAAGAATTTAAATGTTCATCAGTTGATGAATGGGTGAAGAAAACATGGTAAATCTGTATAATGGCATATTATTTGTCAATGAAAAGGAATGTAATGCTGATATATTCTATAGCAGGTATGAACCTTGAAAACATTACAAGTGAAAAGCTAGTTCCAAAAAATGCATATATTTGTATGACTCAATTTATGGGAAAAGTCCAGAATAGGTGAATCCATAAATCAGAAAATTAATTTAGTGGTTTAAAGGAGAATAGGTTAAGGAGTGTTAAACAAAACAGGGAGTGACTGCTAATGGATATGAGGTTTCTTTTTGGAGTGATGGAAATGTTTTAAGAATGAGTATGGTGATGGTTACAAAACTGAATGTACTAAAATCTTTTAAGGTTAATTGTATGATACGTGAATTATATCTCACTTTTTTTTTTTTTTTCAAAAAATTACTTTTTTGGAGTTCCCTGTGGCACAGCAGGTTAAGGATCTGGCATTGTCACTGCTGTGGCATGGGTTTGAACCCTGGCCTGGGCACTTCCACACACCATGGGTATGGCCAAAAAAAAAAAAACCAAAAAACGAAAAGAAATTACTTTTTAAGCCAAATAAATGCTACAGAAGTTAAATGTCGGCTATACCTCAGAAAAAAGCTTGAAATTGGAATACAATCTATTTTTTCACATATATACTTTGATAATACATCAGATACCTGAAATGCCAAAAGCTTATCACAGGGTTAAGAATGGTGAGTGAGTGGAACAAATGTAGGTAAGCCACAATCAGAAAGTCATGGTGTGCCTCTGTAAGACAGAATGATACGTGGTTGTTTGTAAAATACATTTAATGATGGGAAAGTATTTAAAAGAAGAAATGGGATAATCAGTTTTATGGAGTATATAACTCTGTGTATTTTTTGACTTGCACACATACATGTATATATGAAGAGGAAAAAGCCTAGAATATAAGGTCAAAAATTATGAAGAGTTGCTATCACCTAGTGGAAAGACGAGAGGTATTTTTGTTTGCTTTTGTCCATATTCCAGCGTATTTCTGTATTTCATGTGTATTACTTCTCCGTTCACATTGAAAGCTTGTTGTTGGACACTTCTCTGTTTCATCTTTGGAAATTGTTACAGTGGGACGTGTGGTGTCACCCGTCCTGGCCTTGTGAGATGCACACGGACAAAACTGTAGCCAGTCCACAGACCATATTGTCTCACCTGTTTTATTTTCATGACTCTGAAAGAGTAAACAACAAACTTGAATATCTTTGCAGGTTATCAATGCTGCACTGGCCTTAGCAGCAAAACCACAGAGTAAACTGGCCCAAGAGAACATGGATCTTTTTAAAGAACAGTGGGAAAAACAAGTGCGCGTTCTCACGGATGCCGTTGATGACATTACTTCCATTGACGACTTCTTGGCTGTCTCAGGTAATGAGCTGGTTCCCCAGAGAAACATGCAAGGATGTGCATAATTAGTTTTGCATAAGTTATAATAAGGGGCAATCAAAACGCCCCCAAGTCTGGGCAGGTAAATTATTCTAGCAATAATACTGTGCTGTGTTTTATTTTAATTAAAAAAGGCAAAACAAAGCTACCGCCAACTCTTGAGCAGTGGGACGTGGGGTTGGAGTTGTTGTGCTGGATATGAATCAGGAAGCTGGCTGGCAGAAGGTCGTCCCTCTTTGTGGAGTAAAACCTTGCAGCGGTGACCTGTATGACACCATAATTGTCTGCTCCTCTTGCTGCTGCTGTGTTCAGCCAACACACCGACCTGTGTCGTGGTAGAGGCTGCGATTCTTTGTTAGGAACCTGTGAGGCTTAGAGAAGGGCTTCCTGACACAGTCAGCTTTAGTCTCTTTTGTAAAAAGTTTTCCTCTGGGAAGCTTCTCTTTGTCTCTCCCTCAGAAATGATCACAGTTTAACTGCCTACTTTACGAAAGACTCTGTCTGCATGATGCACAGATAGAAAACAGAGAGGAAATATTTGAGTGCTATTTAATTATGAACTTGCGAAAAATAAATCTGGGTAATTCACCTCACAAAAACAGTTGATTTCATTATATAAACATAAACTGGTAATGACATAGTAAATTGCATTCATATAGAAAATGTCTGTCAACTGCAATTCACTCTTTATCACACAGAGATGAGTTTCAGTCCATCTCCTTAGAGTTGAGCAAATGTAAAATGCAGTTAACAGGCCTCTGCTGCCCTTGGCCACGTTGCTTGTTCTCTGGAGTTGCCAGGCTTCCTAAGGCAGTGGCTGTGGGTAGAGTCGGCGGCTGGTACTTGTAAGGCTGAGACTACCTGTCACTCCAGGGAACCACAGTCTGGAACGTGGGGGATGTGAGCGGCAATGGGGCTTGAAACAGAAGCGGGGCTTAAGTACATGCAGAGCACAGCCCTCCAGCAGTGACCTATATAAGGTGACAGTGTGTTCTGCATACCGATCTTCCTGTGTCTGCCCACTCTCTTCAGGACTGGAAGCTTAGGCTCTGCCTGAGGGAGCGGGGAGCAGTCAGTCCGTAAACTGCAAAACAAGGGGTAAACCTTGCTGCCGCAGGGCTGCCAAATTGCAGGTGCTGTACTTAAAACAAAAAACCTATTTGCAAGCACATCTTTGCAGGTGCCAAAAATGCAGCAATTGCTTTTTTGGGAAATCTTGGCCTTCTGTTGTTTTTCCCAATGAAGTATTGAATTATTCTTTTTCAAAGGTTTAGAGAAAAACATTCCACCTTCACAGCACACTTTTAAGCAAACAACAAATTCTGAAATCTAAATGCAAAGCCCCCCTCTGGAGATAGATATTACATTGGTAAGCTTACTTACCAAATAAGGCCTGGTCTCAAGGGATTTTCAGTCCTTCTCACAGCAAAATAAAATGTAATAGAATCAAATGTCCCTCATGCTGCATTCTTCAAATCAGAGAACAAAAGGGATTCTGCAGTAGCATTTAGTGGGATGCAGGTGCTATCTTTAGGGTATATAAAGTAGAAGAATGGTAAAGAGAAATCAGATTCTTTAACAGATATGCTCTTTGGGGAGTATGTTCAATTTTTATGCAAATGTGGGAGAGTAGAAGGGTTGCCTTGATGGAAAGGAGTTTAGACAGTTTCTGTTTAGCAAATAAAAACCCAGAACAATCCTCTCAGTCAGAAAATGTTGGTGCTTTCCAAGCATCTGAATTTTGGAGCTCCAGCCTAGTGTGTTCCACTCACGTTTTGTCACAGACTTGCTGAGCACTGTCAAGTAATTAAATAATTAACAGGACAGGATGCGTGGTCACAATTCCTCTGGCTTTTATGGTGTGCTTTTTAGGGGCTCAGGGTGGAGGGAAGCGACAAGCTGATGCCTGTGCCGAGTTTTACTGGATGGATCAGTTCATTTTATTTTTGATTCAGACTCCTGTATAACCCTGTGTACTCAGCTCACCCACGGCAGCTTTAGCACTTTTCTGAGTGGAGGACCAGAGCTGTCTCCCCATCTCACCCACTGTCATTGAGTCATTGAGCGGAATCCCACTTTTAACCAGGCAGGCCCCCTGGTCCGTAGTCTTCAGCCCCTAGTGTTTCTCAAGGTGCCATGGGGGTTGAAGAACAGGTGTCTTCTGCACAGCCATGCACTGTCTATACCAGAAGCCGGGATCTGCCCGCTCTGCCATTGCCCTTCGCCCTGAGGCACTCTGGTACTTCAGTCACCTGTCAGCAAGGAGGGCATCTTCCTGGGGAAGGGCCCGCTGAGCAAAGTGCCCGGCACAGGGTCTGGCTTAAGGTTGGGAGGCTTCATAAAATTTTTCCAAATGGTAAGTAAAAGAATGGTGCTTGACGCCTTGGAGTGGCCATGTTTTACTGTGGCCCTCTGGCGGTGTGACAGATTTGGAAGACTCTTTCCAGTAGTGGCTGTCCCGCAGCAGTCTCTCTTGGAATCCTTGGCGCTGTATGTTTGCCGTAGCCCTGCCCTTCCAAGAGAATCCATCCAGGGGAAAAGGGAATAGGCCCGAGAGGACCCTCTGCTGCTTTATCTCCATCATTCCTGGGTGTTCTGTCTCACCGATCCCAGAAGTTCCCTCGTGCTTCTCACAAGCCACATCCTAAATTCGTGGCTCAAAAAGTAATGATCATCTCATGTATAACCTTGTAAAGCCACTAAGACCCTGATGCCGGTGTTTCATGATGCTCAGGGCAGGAACTTGAGTCACTGTGTATCAGATATGAGCCAGTGGAATCAAAAATAGAGGGACATGCAAGCCACCTCTTGGGAAGAGGGAGCTTGACATCCTTTTCCTCAAGCTGTTCTATTCAGAATGTTGCCATGTAAACACTGGAGGTGGTTTAGGTTGCAAGAGAGCTTTCAGCAAGCCGTGAATATGTTTATATGGACTGATTCCTTAAGGACAGTGGTTTGAAATTTATCAAAGCGATAATGACTGTTTGAATTTGATTTGAATAGTATTTGATAATCATTTTCCATGGACATGCAGTTTACTTGCTCGTTTGTTTACTCTGCTTTCATGTGGAAGTTTTGATTCCCCCCCACCCCCCCACAAGTTGCAGTTGGTTGGTTAGAGTGCTTCTAATTGGGTTAATTAAAGCTCTTGGAAACAAATAATATAATGCATTAGATAACTTTGGGGCAACACATAAGAGTAGTAATTTGTACTCTTTATTTTCATTGTGTCACTCTGCCCAAGTAATTTGGTTTGATCTAAATAAAAGGATTTTGTATCTAATTTTTATTCATGTGTTTAATCACAAAAGTGTAAAAGTGAAGAAAGGTAAAGAAATAGTGAAGTGAGTTTGATTTCTAATGCCCATGCCCCCAGCTGTGTGACCTTGGGCAAGTCACTAATACTTCTGTGCCTGGTTTCCACAGTAATTAATAGTGATGTTTTTTAATGGCTACTATAGAGTCAGTTAAACGTCAAGCACTCAGAATCTTTCCATAATACTGAGGTAAGTTCTTTCGATCAAGTATTAACATTTATCTCTTGTGTGTACATAAGGCTGTACAATTAAGCCCAGAGCTAAGGGGGTACAGCAGGGGCCCATTAGACCGCGTGGACTGAGGAGTAAGCTCAGGCGGGTTTCTGGAGGACGCCAGTTGGCTTGGTTCCTGGAGGGCAATTAGGCCTTGTACATCTACTTTATTCATAGATGCTTTTTGATTTAGTAATCCCATTGCTAGAAATTTTCCCCAGGGGTGTGTACACAGATGTTTGCCAAAATACCTGAATAAGGATGTTCGCTTCAAGCAAAACGTCTAAGAGGAGGCTGGGTAAGTGATTTGTGGCCCCTCCATCTCTTCAGTAGGGTACTGTGTAGCCATTAAAAAGGATGGGTTAGATCTGCAGACACTCCTAGAAAGGTTTTCAAGTGATAATCGTGTAGTGGTGTCCACAGTATCCCTTGGAGTTAGACTGTGCTATGTGTGTGGTTTTAAACAGTCAGAATTGTTAATGGAGTAAAAATTGGTGTATCTCTTTTTTTTTTTTTGCCTTTTTGTCATTTTATGGCCGCACCCGCGGCATGTGGAGGTTCCCAGGCTAGGGGTCTAATCGGAGCTGTGGCCACTGGCCTGCGCCGCAGCCACAGCAACGCAGGATCCGAGCCACGTCCGCAACCTACACCACAGCTCACGGCAATGCCGGATCGTTAACCCACTGAGCAAGGGCAGGGATCGAACCCGCAACCTCATGGTTCCCAGTCGGATTCGTTAACCACTGCGCCACGACGGGAACTCCAAAAATTGGTGTATCTCTTAATGGACCCATGCTGCCTTTGCTTGGAAATTCAGTGAAAGCTAAAGTAACTTATGGTTTAGTTAGTGTGGGTGCACATGCCCGGTGGGAACTCACTGCTCCCTTAGGGCCCAAGTGCAGAGAGTGTCCTAGGCCCCCTGCCGGCTGGGGCTTCTCCTGGGAGGGCAGAGAATGTTACTTAAGTCAGCTTCCTGGAATAGAAGGCTTCCTTGGCTAAAGAATGGCAAGCCCTTCCCTGGTTTGGATTTATCTGGACGAAAATGAGTATGAATTCAAGTCTAAATTGATTAGTTTTTTAAAAACATACTTGCCGAAACAAATCCTTTTGGAAGTTTGGGCCACTTTATTAAATGAACAGCAACAACAACAACAACAAAATGCAGTGCTTTGTTGCTTGCAAGATGTGTTTCCCCTGCCCAAGTATAGCAGTTGTGAAACTGGCTAAGTCTGAGGTAGGTGATAGGAATGAATGTTGGTTCGTAGTTTAATTAACAGCATCTTTTCTGTTTATTTCTTTCCTTCCCCTTTTTCATCCCTGAATATTGTGTTAGATTTAGTAAAAGCAGCATTTTTTTTTTTTTTTTTTTTTGCCTTTTGTCATTTTATGGCTGCACCCGCGGCATGTGGAGGTTCCCAGGCTAGGGGAAACACTGGCCTGCGCCGCAGCCACAGCAACGCAGGATCTGAGCCGCGTCTGCAACCTACACCACAGCTCACGGCAATGCCGGATCGTTAACCCACTGAGCAAGGGCAGGGATTGAACCTGCAACCTCATGGTTCCTAGTCGGATTCGTTAACCACTGCGCCACGGCGGGAACTCAAAAAGCAGCAGTTTTTAACCGTAGGCCTAGTATGGTGGGCAGGCCCAGTACTAGTCTGTTTAGTTTAAATTAGTATGTAGAGAGTTTTTCTACAAAAGTGATTTCTGGAGTTCCTGTTGTGGCTCAGCAGAAACAAACCCAGCTAGTATCCATGACGATGTGGGTTCTATCCCTGGCCTTGCTCAGTGGGTTAAGGATCCAGGTTTGCTGCAAGCTGCAGCATAGGTCACAGATGCAGCTTGGATCTTTGTGGCTGTGGCTATAGCATAGGCAGCTGCTGCAGCTCCAATTTGACACCTAGCCAAGGAACTTCTGTATGCTGCAGGTGTGGCCCTTAAAAGGAAAAAAGAAAAGTTATTACTGGAGTTCCTGGTGGTCCAGTGGGTTAAGGATCTGGCATTGTCACAGCTGTGGCTCAGGTTGCTGCTGTAGTGTGGGTTAGAGCTCTAGCCTGGGAATTTCGACATGCCCCAGATGCAGCCAAAAAGAAAAAGAAAAAGATGTTTCTGACGGATTATAAATCCATTTATTCTTATAACTGGTTCACATATTCTCCCTAAAATTGGTTTATGTAAAAATTTAAATACATTTCCTCTTTTAATAGTAGTGCGATGATATAAGCTCTAGCAAGTCTCCTAATTTTTGAATTAATAGGAACTAAATTATCTTCTTAGCTATCTTGTGGCAATTCATTTTTTCCCTTGTATAATAGAAATTCTTATTATATTTTGGCTTTCCCTGGAAAGTTTTTTTTTCTTTTTCGGTCTATACTTGTGGCATATGAAAGTTCCCAGTCTAGGAGTCAAATTGGAGCCACAGCTGCTGGCCTATGCCACAGCAACGCCAGATGAAAGGCATATCTGCGACCTATGCCATAGCTTGTGGCAACACTGGATCCTTGTCCCACTGAGTGAGGCCAGGGATCAAACCCACATGCTCATGGATACTGTTTGGATTCTTAACCTGCTGAGCCACAATGGGAACTCCAAAGATGTTTATTTTAATTGCTTCCTTTTTTTTTTTTTTTGGCCCTGCCCACAGCACATGGAAGTTCCCAGACCAGGGGTTGAACCTGGGCCACAGCAGTGACAACACTGGATCCTTAGCCACTAGGCCACCAGGGAACTCCCATTTTTTTATTTTTATTATTTTCTTAATTTTTTTTCCTTTTCTAGGGCCTTACCTGTTGGCATATGGAAGTTCCCAGACTAGGGGGTTGAATTGGAGTTGCAGCTGCCGACCTGTGCCACAGCCACAGTAACACGGGATCTGAGTTGTGTCTCGACCTGCATCATAGCTCATGGCAATACCTAACCCGTAACCCACTGGGCTAGGCCAGGGATCAAACCCACATCCTCACGGACACTTTGTCAGGTTCTTAACCCACTGAGCCACAACAGGAACTCTTCGCATTTTTATTTTATTTTTTAAAAAGACTTTGAAAGCAATTTTAGGTTCACAGCAAAATCCAGAGGAAGGTAGAGAGATTTTCCATCTACACCCTGGCTCCACACAAGCACAGCCCCCACTATTACCAACATCCCCACCAGAGCAGCATATTTGTTACAGTTGATGGGTCTACATCCATGTGTCATTATCACCCGGAGTCCGTAATGAGCATTGCTGTTCATTTTTGGTGCTGTAGATTTTATGGGTTTGGATAAATATATCCGTCGTTACATGTGATAGTATTTTCCCTGCCCTGAAAATCCTCTGCTCCACCTCTTCATCCCTCCCCACTCCAGCCCCTGGCAACCCCTGATCTGTTTACTGTCTCCATAGTTTTGCCGTTTCCAGAATGTCATATAGCTGGAATCATATGGTATATATGTATCCGTTTCAGACTGGTTTCTTTCGCTTAGTAATATGCGTTTAAGGTTCCTCCATGTCATTTCATAGCTTGGTAGCACTTAAGTGCGGAATAATATTCTACTGTCTGGACGTTCCACAGTTTTACAGGTTTTTATGTGGACAGAGTTTTCAACTCCTTTGAATAAATGACAAGGAGTACACTTGCTGGATCATATGTAAAAGTATGTTCAGGTGTATAGGTGTAAGTCCCTGCCTGCCGGCTCTTGGCACCTACAGCATGGAGGGCCTCGTTCCCAGTGCTTACAGGGGATCTTGGAGCCCAAGGCAGGGCATCGCGGGGGTTCTAGTCTTCGCTAGATCTGCTGAATACCACTTGCTTCTGGGTCCCCTTGGGATGAGAGGACATAGCATCATGACCGCTCTTTTGTTTGGGGTCTCTCAAGAGGTCATTATTGTTATCGCCCTTCAGACATTGTCGCATATAATTTGACTGAATGTGTTAGCAGAGGCTGTGAAGGACAGGTAATGGCTTTGGAGGGGATTAAATCAGGAACCACTCCTGGTTGGTGACATGTCAACGCACAAGGTAACCAGGGATGGCAAAAAAATGACCAGATGTGGTGTGGGTTTTTTTTTTTTTTTTTTTTTTTTTGGTCTTTTTAGGGCCACACTGACAGCATGTGGAAGTTCCCAGGCTAGGGGTTGAATCGGAGCCATTCCATTGGCCTACGCCACAGCTTGTGGCAATGCCAGATCCTTAACCCACTGACAGAGGGCAGGGATTGAACCTCCATCCTCATGGATTCTAGGCAGGTTCTTAACCCACTGAACCACAACAGGAACTTCCAGATGTGTTTCTTTTTTTGTATTATTTTATAAATGATTTTTATTTTTTCCATTATAGTTGGTTTACAATGTTCTGTGAATTTTCTACTGTACAGCAAGGTGACCCAGTCATATGTATATATACACATTCATCTCACATTATCCTCTATCCTGCTCCATCACAAGTGACTAGATATACTTTCCAGTGCCATACAGCAGGATCTCATTGCTTATACACTCCTAATACAATAGTTTGCATCTCTTAACCGCAGACTCCAGTCCATCCCACTCCCTCCCCTTCCCCCTTGGCAACCACAAGTCTATTCTGCAAGTCCATGAGTTTATTTCTTTTCTCTAGCTAGGTTCATTTGTGCCATACGTTAGATTCCAGATATATCATATCATATGGTGTCTTTCTCTTTAGTTCGTTTAGTGTGAGGGTTTCTAGTTCCATTCATGTTGCTGCATATGACATTATTTTGTTCTTTTTTTTGTGGCTGAGTAGTATTCCATTGTGTATATATGTACCACATCTTCTTAATCCATTCATCTGTCAGTGGACATTTAGGTTGTTTCCACGTCTTGGCTGTTGTGAATAGCACTGCAATGAACAAACATAGGGGTGTATCTTTTTCAGTGAAAGTTTTGTCTGGATATATGCCCAGGAGTGGGATTGCTGGGTCATATGGTAGTTCTATATTTACTTTTTTGAGGTACCTCCATACTGTTTTCCATAGTGGTTGTACCAATTGACATTCTCACCAACAGTGTAGGAGGGTTCCCTTTTCTCCACACCCTCTTGAGCATTTGTTATTTGTAGATTTATTAATCATGGCCATTCTGACTGGTGTGAGGTGGTTACTTCATAGTAGTTTTGATTTTCATTTCTCTAATAATCAGTGATGTTGAGCATTTTTTCATGTGCATGCTGGCCACCAGATGTGTTTGTTAAACAGATTCCATTTGCCCTGTTACTCTGGTGCTTCACTTGTTGTGCCAGGTACTCTTGGTTTAAGGAAGTGGACCTCACAGACACTGCTCCTAAGAGTTCTTACATGTCTTGAAGGTGCCTTTCCAAGCAGGAAGGAAATGGCCGGGCAGTGACCTCTGGAGACTTGGTGCTGCTCACCACTGTCCCTGTGGAGTCTGGGCAGCCCAGTCACGCAGGCCGTGTGCGGGGGGTGTGGGCATTGCCTTCCCCATTCTGGGTCTTTCCCTGCAGATTGACCTCATCCATTTGAATGGCTGTGTAGTCTGCAAGTTATTACCCACTCTGACCCGGGACATTTTGGTGGCTTCCACTTTGGTATTTTAGATGAGGCTGAAGCAGACTCCTCCTCTGGGGTTCCTACTACCCAGTGTCAAGCTTTTTGCTTTGAGGAGTAAGTTTTGACGCGTCCTACAGATCCAGCTCTGTGACTGGTAGGAGCCACTTGTGAGCTTAACAGGTTCGAGGGTCTCCACAAGTATCACAGCAGACCCACCCTTGAGAGGGTTACCGAATATTTTTGCCTCAGATGGGCTCCCTCAGCGCCTTCCAGAAGAGGCCTCAGCCTGCTTTCCAAGACTGACTCCTGTTTGAGAGCCATCCTGGCATCTCGGTAGCTTCTCTGAGTACCGTCAGCATCTGCCAGAGGGAGGGGCAAGGGACTGGGAGATGAAGGCCTTACAATGAAACTTTCTTCTGATTTAGACTTTGGGATATAAAATCAGTGAAACTATTTAAGGAAAAAAGTTACTAAGGGTTCTGTGATCTGAATTTTCTGCCAGGCTTACAGAACAGCTGTGCCATAAAGGTGGGCATCTCTGTCTCTTTTGAATCTGGAGTGAAGATTGTTATTCTTGGAGGTTAAAATACAGGTTGTTTCTGTGGGATAGTTAACCCACAGTTAACCGGTCACTTCAGTGAAATGACACGTGTCAAGCTCTTGGCACTTTAGCCGGCACAGAGTGAGCACTCTGTGAGTGACAGATGCCACCTTATAGTCCCCTTCTAGCCTCACTCAGCCTTTTTTGTTTGTTCCTCAGAGAATCACATTTTGGAAGATGTGAACAAATGCGTCATTGCTCTCCAGGAGAAAGACGTGGATGGCCTGGACCGCACAGCTGGTGCAATTCGAGGCCGGGCAGCCCGAGTCATTCATGTCGTCACATCAGAGATGGACAACTATGAGCCAGGGGTCTACACAGAGAAGGTGCTGGAAGCCACCAAGCTGCTCTCCAACACAGGTGCGGGTCTCCCTCCTGAACCTGGGCTCCCCACACACCGATGGCCCAGCGGCCAGGCCCTCCTGCTAGTCCGGGCCCCCTGATTAGGGCTGGGACGCGGGGACTCAGCTCGGTCTCAGGCCGAGAGTTCTGAAGTCACTGTTGCAAGATGAGCGTCCGAGTTACACTTCCTCTTAGCACAGACTGAATTAAGGAGGGTGCATTCCAGCGAGGCCTCCAGTTAATCCCAATTTAAATTCAAGTCATCTAAATCTTCTACTCACAGAACCTAGCCCGAGACAAAGAAGATGATTTGAGTGTTTGTAAAATACGGCGTTTAATTTATTTGCGCTGTGAACCCTTCCGCAGAGGCTCTCCGTCACAGCCCTGCCTCGGGTTCAGGGAGGGCTCTAGAGGGTGGTGTCTGCGGGGCCTGCACACCCGCCACGCTCTCTTCTCCGCAGTCATGCCGCGTTTTACCGAGCAAGTAGAAGCGGCTGTGGAAGCGCTCAGCTCGGACCCCGCGCAGCCCATGGACGAGAACGAGTTCATCGACGCCTCACGCCTGGTGTACGACGGCATCCGGGACATCAGGAAGGCGGTGCTGATGATCAGGGTGAGTGGCCGCATCTCGGAGGCTTTAACAGCATCTTCTTATCATTTGCCAAACTCGAGCGATGCATCATTCCGGAACTCGGCAGGTGCGGTGGCAGTATATTAAAGCCATGAATCTAAAAGCTGTTAGAATGAGATATATTTAACTGCATTGTCTAAAATGACTTTTTGTGGCAAGTTAGAGCCCAGACTTGGGCTGAGAAGGGGGCTCGTTAGGAGCTGGCCTGGACGCTTTACTTTAGGGCAGACAGCCACCACAAACATGAGGCTTCTGTTTGAGTTGGAGGGAAATTAGAGAAAATCAAGTCTCTTCAGGTCATTTCCGAGAAGGGAATGTTTGCTTAACGTGGGTTGAAGGTGTTCCTTGCATGGGACAGCCCACTGTCCTCGGGCGGTGGCCGGCGGGCAGCAAGTTGGATCTGCGGGGGTTGAGGGCAGGGCTGAGGCGCTGTGCTGGCCCCTGGTGCTGCTCCCGGTTCAGGGCCCAGTGTTGAGCCCTCTCACCAGAGCCGAAGGGAACTGCTGGGAGCGCAGCAGTTGTCACTGAGGAAACGTCCAGGGCCCCCTCGGGGCAGGTTTTGAGACCCCGCCTGCTCCTCTGTAGCCAGCCCCAACCTGTTGGGCTGGGACTCGCCGCTGCCCTTCCCGTTGCAGCTGGTCCCTCTCGTACTGCCCTGAGCGAGCGTGTTGCTCTGGAAGCTGAGAGCAAGGCCTGTGCGGACCTCTGCCAGGTCACCTGGATGTCCCCCAGGCCTGGGCCTGCCCTGCCCTCGCCGCAGAGCCGGTAGCGGTAGCGGTAGCCAGTAGCTCCTTTGTGCTGCTGTTCTGGTCAGGTCGCGCCTGGTTCCTTCACCCCTTCGTGGTTTTGCTAGTCACCCCTCTCGAGGTGGGCAGGGTTTCTGTCCTTCTTACCCCAGCAGCTGGGAACAGCCGCCCTCTCTAAAGCAGTTGCAACAGGCTGGACCCCCCTGTGCGCAGCGGACAAGCACGGGCAGGACCACGCTCGTCTCCGGGAGCTGCTCCGGCATTGCCTGCTTGGCTGTGGCCGTTCCTTCAGGTCCAGGTCGCCTGGGCTTGCTGGGGTCGGGGAGGGAGCCGGTGGAGGGAGCCTTTAGGCTTCGCCATCCCTGCTGCTGTGCTAGAGAGCAGCTCACGCTGGGGGAGGCCTGGCCTGGCTGAGGGTGAGGTTAGACCAGCGGCCAGATCTCAGTGGCAGGGGGTTGCAAGTACTGGTGGGAGTAAGACACAGCGCTGTTTCCCCAAGTTCTCTGTGGGCTGTAGACCCTTAGAGAGCAGAGGCAACGTTAATGCTGACGAGGAGCTGTTGGTGCCTGAAGTTAATGCCCTCGGGGGTTTAGTGAGCTGGACCCGCACATGCCCCAGGGGCCCGGTCTGTGGAGCAGGTAGGCTTGTGGGAGCTAGTTCTCTCAGCTCGCTAAGACTCAGGATGGTGTTGATGGTTTTAGGGGGATGAAATGGAGGTAACGGGTTCCTCTTGGGGCCCGGCAGGTAGAGGCTATTTCTTGCGTTCTCAGTCTGTGCCGGAGCATAAGGACGACAGAGGCCCCGGTGAGTTTGGTGAGATAGCAGGTGGGAGGCCCGGAGCAAGGGCAAGGCCGGTCGGCAGCATCTGGGTTTGTCTCCCTCGCCGTCCGGATGAGCTCAGGACCCTCCTTCCAGCCCCCGGGCCGCTCAGTGTTCCGAGGTCCTGGCCTGACCTCAACCTCACCTGCCTGGTCTTGGCTAGTCCTTGTCACCGCCAGTATCTACACCATCCCCGTCTGTCAGGACACCCCGTGGGTCGCCTCCCTCGCTCCGGCGCTGTGCATCCCGCTGTCCTTTGCGTCATCCCACTTGCAACCCGCTCTTCGCTCCTCGGGTGCTGGCCTTGCTCCTTTTTGAGCCTGGAGGCTGTGGTTCTTCAGTGTGCTCGCCTTTGACCCTTTTGCTTTCTCTCGTTTGTCTTGCAAAATGTGATCCTAATGGGGCCTGTGTAGAAAAAAGCACAACCATCCTGACCGGGGGGCCGCCCTACCCAGCACTGCCAGGGGGCCCTGGGTGCCATTCGGCAGGGCACCGGCCCGCTGGCACTTGCCCACCTGTGCCCACCTGTCCCCCAGCCGCCCTGTCCAGCCTCGGGGCCTGTCTCACGAGGGCTGCTGAGCAGTGTGCACGTCTGCTCTCTCTGTACCTGTGCCCGTGTCCCCTGCCCTCCGCCCCTCGCCGTGGTCGTCCCCATGCCGGCTGCGTCCATCCATCTCCAGCCCCTTCCCCCAGCACGCACATGCCGTTATTTCTCCCACTGTAAGAACATCTGGCCACTCTCCTGCTCGGCCTCCTTACTGGTTCTCCTCGCGCGTTGTCTCAGCCCCTTGTCCTCAGTGCACCGTTGCCGTCGGACTGTGCTCGGTCCCTTGGTGCCTAAAGACGTGAGAAACCAGCAAGAGTCGGCGCTCCTGTACTCCCGGCTCATCTGCCCCCTGCCTGCTCCCCGACCCCCGCTTCATTCCCCCGTCCGAGCTCCTGTCTCTGCACCCAGGCTGCTAACAGCACCCAAAGGCAGCTCTGCCTCCACTGGCTCAGGGCCCAGGCTTGGCTTCACCGTTGAGTCTGCTTTTTGCATCGTACCCTCAATCTCCTCTATCCACAGATCCTGCTGGATCTACCTCACAGTCAGCAGAGACTCTAGACGCTGTTCCTGCCCTGGTCCAGGCCACCGGCATCTCTTACCTGTATTCATGCAGTTGCTTCTCAGTCTCCGTACCTGCAGCCCTGGGTTCTGCAGTCTCCCCGCCGAGCCCCCAGAAAGATCCCTTTCTGTCCCTCTGTGACGGCTGCGCGTCACCTCTCTGACCTCGCCTCCCGCTGTGCCCCTTCTTGGATCCCCGGCTCCAGCTGCCCCTGCGACGTGAGAGCCGTGAGCCAGGTCCCTCAACTGTGAACAGCCTTTGCTGTTCATCCGCTCCCAGGCAGGCTCCGGTCTCCAGGCTTCGTATTGGTGACCCCTTCCTGGGCTCCCCGCTTCACTGCCTTCAGGTCCGGGGGCCAGTGTCCCCTTCTCGCGAGGCCTTTCCTGAGCCCCGTATAAAGTGGCGGTCCTCCTCTACCGCTTTACTTGTCGCACTGATCTCTTTCCACGAAGTCACGTCATTCCCTTTGTCCGTCGTTTCTCCTGTTAGAATTTATGCGAGAGCAGGGACTTTTGTCCGTTTCATTTTGTACCTCCAGGCCCAGAATAGCGGCTGGCACACAAACAGTCAGTCAGTGAACGAATAGGAGATGTTCGGTTTTCTTGGGTCCGCGAAGGGCTGTGGAGGAAGGTGGGGCGGTGAGCGCTCAGAGGCTAAAGGCGTCGGCGACCCCAGGGTTAAAATGGCCGATGGCAGGAGTTCCCTGGTGGCCTGGTCCTTAAGGATTCAGTATTGTCACAGCTAGAGCACCGGTTTGATCCTTGGCCCGGGCTGTGGGTGCCAAGCCCCCCCCCCCCCCATTTTTAAATGGCCAGTGGCAGCACGACTCCAGGGTCTTGCATTGATGTGTGACTCGCTGGTGCCTTCACGTGACACCCCCCCCCCCCCGTCCTCCCCGTCAGTGAGGGAGGGACAGGCCCAGCCTTCGCACGGGGATGAACCCTACATTCCTTTGGCAGTTTTGGAGCTTCCTCCCATGTCCTCTCGTTTTGAGTCTCACAGCGAGGCCTGGGCTGGGCTTGGATTGGGTCCTGGTGCAGATGAGGGACTCGCCTTGCTGCCCTCCTGTCACAGGCCGGCTGGCCGGGCCAGGAGCCAGCCCCAGCTGTTCTGCCTGCTGCCCTGTGGCTGATAACTTCCAGAAGATGACATTATGTTTCAAGTCAGCAGCTAATCAGGAGAGGCTGGAGGGTGTACAAAACACAAATTTTATTTCACAATTAAAGCAGAGGTAGGGACAGTATCAGTCCCCTTGGTATTTCCTCAGGCCTTTTCTGCCAGATTCGCTCTTTGCCTTAAAGTCAGTGCATAAAAATACGTCATCTATTTTTACTCCTCAGAGCAGCATTTGGTACCCTACAAGAAGGCCCAGTATTAATCAGTTCATTTAATTTTCTCTTTTGTCATCAGTGGGAAAGTTAGGAGTCTGCTTAACGCTTTACGAAACGCTCGTATTTTACCACAACACCTTTTCCACCCAGGACAGTTCTCACCTCAGTCGTAAGATGCAGGTGTTGGAGAAGTCCATTAAGAACTGAAAACCTTGACTCCCCAGTAGCAACTGAAGCCCTCACTCCAGTAAAGGACCCCTAGGTCCTTTAGGAAGGGTCGGCCTGGTGCTTTGCTTTTGCTCCTTGTTGAATGGGTGCCTGGCACGTGCGCCAGTGAGGCAGGCTCTCAGACAAACACTGAGCGAGTTTAATTTTATTTTCCACAACTGCAGAATCCTGCAGGAAGTTCTGGCTCTCGACCCGTTGGGCCTCGGGGCTGTGGACCCAGAGGCTCGGGCAGCTGGAGGCCCAGGCTTGTGCTTGACTCGTGTTTTCTGTCTGGTGGCAGACCCCCGAGGAGCTGGACGACTCGGACTTCGAGACAGAAGACTTCGATGTCAGAAGCAGGACAAGTGTCCAGACGGAAGATGACCAGCTGATAGCTGGCCAGAGTGCCCGGGTGAGCACCAGTGTGCGCGGCCTGCAGGCCTGCCCGCTTCCCCTCTGGTCTGGCCTTTTCTTTTCTAGGAAAACTCATTGCCGAGAACATACTTCTTCTCTGCAGTTAACCTGTAGCTCCTCCGAAATGCCTCTCCCGCTGGAAGCAGGGCAGGAGCATGCGGGCCTCCTCGCGGTGCCCTGGGGGTGAGGAGCCCTGAGTCCGGAAAGCGCCAGCATCTAGTCAGTGCAGCGTTTGTTAAAAGGACAGCGAAATCTGAAAAAAGATTCCTGTCTTTGCCTATCTCAGTGATACCATGGGCATGAACTATTTAATTATTCATGGGTTAAAAAAAGAAAAACAGTAGTGCATTCAAGAAAATCAGAGCCATTGCATTCATTTAAGTCATTAAATCTTCAATCAGTTGCATTTATGGTTTTGGGAGGATGCCAAGAAATATTTCTAAGGAGTCTTTTTTTCACCCTTTAGAAATCATTTTGGAAAAGGGGTACACCCCTGCTTTAAGCCCCACTCAGTCCTGAGCACCTCGGGAAGCTGAGTGGGGAGGAACCCCAGGCTCGAAGTCGGGCTTGAGGTGGGCAGCAGGCCTCCAGGTGCTGCTGTGATGCGGTTTATAGATGTCCTCTCAGGTGCCCAGAACGGACCCTTGGCATCAGCTTCTCTTGTGCCTGCTTTCCTTCTGTAAGGTTTATGTTCCAAAACTCCAAGTCACCTTGAAAAGCTGGAGGTGGAATGGGGCCACAGGAAGCGCCCTTCAGGGCCTGCCAGGGACTCAAGTCCTCGTCTTGTCTCCTCTCCCCACGACAGGAGGCATCGTGACACTTGAAAAGAATTAAACAAGGCAGGTTGTGTCCCTGTGCAGGCTGATGGTGAAGTGTCGGCCTTGATCTTCTGCCCTCCTTCCCTATCTGTATCCACACGAAGACTTGTTCTTGAAAGGGGTTCGGGAATTTAGGCTGCTCTAAACTTGTGCACAGAATGAGAAGAAATGGTCCTTTGAGCAAAATGAAACCTATTGAAGCATTATCCTACCCATCTCATAGATTGCTTGGTGGAGGTATTCTGGCCTAATGCACTGTGCCAACATCATATTCTCTTTATGTAAGAGCTCTCTGTGCTTCCGATCTTAGGCCATCATGGCTCAGCTTCCCCAGGAGCAAAAAGCAAAGATCGCGGAACAGGTGGCCAGCTTCCAGGAAGAAAAGAGCAAGCTGGACGCCGAAGTGTCCAAGTGGGATGACAGTGGTAATGACATCATTGTGCTGGCCAAGCAGATGTGCATGATCATGATGGAGATGACAGACTTCACCCGGTGAGCTGCCCTCCTCCCGCAGGCAGGCCGCACACCGCTTTTCTCTTCCTCTCCACCCGCAAGGGCTTCAGTTACGACAACCATCCTTGTTCGCTTTTTCCAGAGGTAAAGGACCGCTCAAAAACACATCAGATGTGATCAGCGCTGCCAAGAAGATTGCTGAGGCGGGATCCCGGATGGATAAGCTTGGCCGTACCATCGCTGACCATGTGAGTGACAACTGGCCCCTGGGGCTCAGGCAGCCCAGTGGTGGTACCAGTGCTTTTTCCATGAGACACAGCGCTGTCCCATCTCCAGAACCGTTCCTAACTTTCCAGCCCGTTTGATTAGACATCAGCATAGCTGCAAGGATTTCTCAATTCCTGTTTCTTCTCTGGCAAGTTTTATAGGCAGGCCCAGGGTGCGGTAAAGCACGCCTGCAGCAGGTGCATGTGTCCCACAGTCTTCCGTGGTCGATAGGACAGCTCAGACCAGCCTCTGATGGTGTTCAGAGCGCTCGTTGCTCTTGAGGAGAAGCTCTGGGCCAGTCCCAGTAATACACGGAAACCGGGTGGATGAGGGCCTCTGTAGATTTCTGTCATGTAAGACTCAGGCCCTTGTGGCAGGTGCTTTTCAAGGCTGATGGGCCCAACTGGGGGCAGATGTCTGCGTCCTCTACCACCTAGCCCTGCCCTTCATTCTTCACAGCAGTGTGCTCCTCCGCCCTGGAAAGGTCACCATACGTTTCCCTTGACCCTTTCAACATTGCGGGAGGCGTTCTTGCTCAGCTCGAGTGACCTTCCCGCTCCCTTCCCTGAGGTCGCCGGACAGCCAGCCTGTGTCACCCTCGACCGCCCTCTTTGGTGTAGTAATCCAGGACTGAGCCCCCGCGCCCCCTGGCCCCACGCCCTCGCGGTGCGCCCGCCGCCCTCCCCTCTCCATCTCCACGCGGGAGCAGCGGGTCTCCCTCGTGATCATCTTAAAGGACGAACGAGGTGTGGCGCTGCCTCGCTGCGGCAGCCGCTTAGAGTCAAGTGCTCACTCCCCAGCAGGGTCTGCAGGCTTATTTAAACCACTCCTCCTCGCTGCGCCCCAGCCCTCCCCGGAGTGGGGGCAGGGGTCACCCCTCCTTCTTTTGGGGCGCCTACTCAGCTGGCCCTGAGCTTGGCAGCGAGCCAGCGCCTTCCTGGGGACAGGCGGGGTCTCCCGGCCCCTGCACTCTGTGTGCTTTGGTTTATGTGCTCGTTCTCCGTCTTTGCCTGAAGTGACTCACCTGTCGCCGGGTGTGTGCGGTGGGGGTCCTCGCCGGCAGCAGCGTCTGCCCTTCCTCCACAAGCAGCCTGGCTGAAGGCCAGGGGCCGCGGCAGAGGGTAGCCCAGGGTGGTGACGGCCCCGGGTCGTGGGACCACCCCTCGGGCCCTCTGTTCCAGCCCGGAGGGAGCTTTTCAGACATCGCCCTGCGGGGGGTGGGGGGGCGGGCTCCGAGCGCCGGCGCTGAGCCCGCTCTCCCGCAGTGCCCGGACTCGGCCTGTAAGCAGGACCTGCTGGCCTACCTGCAACGCATCGCCCTGTACTGCCACCAGCTCAACATCTGCAGCAAAGTCAAGGCCGAGGTGCAGAACCTGGGCGGGGAGCTGGTCGTCTCCGGGGTAAGTTCCGTCTGGGAGGGGTCATCAGTGGGCCCTGCGGCGAGTTTCCTCTCTGTCCTCGAGGCCAAGGGCTGCTCCGGGCGCTCCCTGCAGAACCGTCGCCCCGCTGAGCACGGGGGTCACGGCCTCTTCCCTGGTGCCAGCTGCTCCCTGGGAAAAAGTATTTTTAGCTTCATCACTTTTCTTCCCTCAGAGAGAAATGGAGCCTGTTGAGAAATTGCCAAGGTAACAGATAGGTTTTCTCAGACCTCCTTCACCCTCCACGTGCACGGGTAGCGTCTCCTCCCGGGCCTGTCTACCCTGACGCAGTTCTGGACCCCTTGTCACCTGGGCCAGGAGAAACATCTCCCTCCAGATTCCCTGTGGCTTCTGCTAAGGGCGCGAAGGCATTTCCTCTCAAACGTACTCAGAGCATCTGCTCGCCTGCCCCGCCTCGATGCCCCGTCTCTGGGGAGCAGTTATCCGTAGGCTCTGAGCACGAGGGAGACTCCCGGGTCACGGCCGTCAGCGGGGGGGTTTCTGTCTGGGAGGCGGACTCGATGCCGCTGCCTTCTCCTCCGGGGCTGTTGCCAGTGCTCGTGGTTACAGCTCTGCCATCACCCACCGATTTCAGGAGATGGCCCCCAACTCGACTGAATAAAAACTTGGTGAGGGGTGAGGTGAGGCAGTGGTACCTCCGGTTTTCAGTACTCCTCCCTCCTCCTGCGCTCTGCAGCTGCGGAGAGCGGAGGCCCCGGGGTGCCTGTGGGCTGAGAGGCCCTCCTGTGCTCACTGCTCCTCACCGTCTGTGCCCTCTAGGTGGACAGCGCCATGTCCCTGATCCAGGCTGCCAAGAACCTGATGAACGCCGTGGTCCAGACGGTGAAGGCGTCCTACGTGGCCTCCACCAAGTACCAGAAGTCCCAGGGCATGGCCTCCCTCAACCTCCCCGCCGTGTCGTGGAAGATGAAGGCGCCCGAGAAAAAGCCCTTGGTGAAGAGAGAGAAGCAGGACGAGACCCAGACCAAGATTAAGAGGGCCTCTCAGAAGAAGCACGTGAGCCCTGTGCAGGCGCTCAGCGAGTTCAAAGCCATGGACAGCATCTAAGGCCGGCCCCGCCCTCGGGCTCCCGCAGCGCGGTCTCTGCCCTGCCCTCGCGGGCTTTGCTAGTGGAACACTCATTTTAGCGTCCCCAGGGAAAGGGCAGCTTTCAGGCCTGGCCAGGCTGCTCCATTTTGCAGGGACATTCTTGTGTTTAAGTTGATCAGAAGTACTTTTAGAATTCAGGAGCATGTATCTAGCTCTGTTTTTTTCCTAAGCTTCCATAAAAGTTCCATAACCAAAGAGAATCCCACACTTAACTTGTTAGTAACGCGTTGACCGACTCGAGGTGCCAGTCTGTCGTCCTGGCGGCGGCAGCATTAGGCTTTGATCAAAGGGGCCTGGCTTCAGGGAGGGGCCTTCGCTGGTTCTGGCAGGGCGGCTGGTGTTGAGTGACCAAAGACGGCCCAGAGCAAGCAACCTGGGCGTCTTAGGAGGCGGCCTGGAAAATGAACATTCCCAGAAGGGCTTTTAGAGGGACAGACCACCCGAAACTCGGTAAAACATAACTGTATCAGGAAGAAAAGTGATTCTCTCTTGAAGACTTGGTTACAATCACCCGTGTACTCTCGCTGCAGGACATGAACAAAGTTGCTCTTTTCAGGCTAGAATGTTGTAATGCCATGATCAGAACACGCTTTTTTCCCTTTCTTCAGCTTCAAATGCAAATTCCTCATTGGGGGCTCACTTCTAATAATTGCAGTGTTTCTTGCCTTGGGCTTGCGACAGAGGCCTGACAAAATAGTGTTTGCTTAGGCAGTAATATAGACTCAGCTTATTTGTGATTACTATAGCGATTACTCTAGCTATAGGCTATAATTTTACTGTCTTATTTAAATTTTATGAATTTGAATGTTTTTTACACTAATTTTTCCCAATAAAGTCCACTATGAAACCAGATCTAAAGGGACAAAATCCTTTTCTTTGCCTTCTAGTAGAATTTCTAGTAGAGTTTTACACTGAACATCTTGTGGGTTTGCTCACAGCACCTGCAGTGAGGGGGCCTCCCGCTGTCCCTCTGCCCGGACCGTTGCCCGGCGAGGAGCCTCTGCCCGTGGCTGCAGGCTGAGGTCTGCTCGGCCTTGGAGCTTCCCTGCAGGCCCAGCAGGGAGGGCCATCCTAACTGCAGGAGTTCTCGTGTCCATGTCCTTGTCCCTCGAAGTGCAGGCCACAGCCTGAGAAGCATGGCGACGTCTCCCTGGACGCCACCCCTTGCCTTCCAAATCATGCCCGTCGGCTGGCAGCCGCACCGAACACTTGCGTAACCCCGGGCCCCTTCTAGCCAACATCCCCCTCCCCCCCCGGAGCGGAGCTCTAAGGGGACCCCGAAGCTGTGTCTCCTCTCCTCCGCGTCCTCTGCCATCGGCTCCCGTCCTGCCCACTGTGCGAGGGCATCGTCTGCCCCTCACCGTCCTCACCACACGAGGGCGCACCCGAGCGCGCCTGCTGCGCCGTCCCGCCTTCCTCACTAGGCCCTCTTCCCAAGTGTTCAAAAGTGAGCTGTCCCAGGACAGCCCCGGGCCTCTTCGGTTATGCTCCAGAACTGGATTTTTCTCATTGCCTGCCTCCGAAACTGCCCCGCATGCCTTCCTGCGTATCTCAGACTGGGCCTGCACGGGCTCTTCCTTTAAAATGAAGCCCTGGTCCAGCTACTTCTCGCCAGTTCTGGTTGCCATCACGCGGTCCAAGCCCTCATCACTCTTGGTGTCTATCACTGTGGAATAAACTGCTGAAACTTAGCAGCTAAGATAAACGTCACCTCACCCGCTGCGAAGGTCAAGGATCCAAGAGCAGCTCAGTGGGAGCTTCTGCCTCAGGGTCTTCTAGGCTGGGTCTCAGGCGGCTTGATGAGCTGGAGATCCGCTTCCAGGTGCCGCCTCGTGGCCGCTGGTAGAAGGCCTCGGATCGGGCCTCTTCCTGCAAAGCGGCTGGGCTGGTGGCTGGCTTGCCCCTGCCCCAGTGCGTGAGCCAGGAGAACGGCAACCAGGTGGAAGCTAGTTGTTTAGAAACCCAACCCTGAACGTGCTCTGCTGTCCCCTCAGTATTCTGTTGGGGACGTGGCTCAACAACGGTCTGCAGTGGGAGAGAACACTGCATGTGGCAGGAGGCAGCTCCCACGGCCGTTTGTACGTGGACCACTGCAGTAAGCGCCCACTGCCAGACGCCTGTGATCATCCTGTGCCTCACGGAAGTCACAGCCCCCCTAAAACAAGTCAGAGTGTGTCATTAGCTCAAACCTTCCAGTGGCTTCCTCGTCCCTTGGTAAAAACCAAATAAATACGGCATCTTGCCTTGTCTGGCCTTTGTTCTCACCGCCCTAGTCACTCACCCTTTGCACTTGAGGTCCCGCTTTCCCCAGGAGCCCGTTTCTCCTGAGGATAGGGATCTCGTCCAGAGTCCCCACATCTCTGGAGTTCCCGTTGTGGCTGAGCAGTAATGGACACGGGTTCCATCCCTGGCCTCGCTCAGTGGGTTAAGGATCTGGCATCGCTGTGGTGTAGGTCGCAGATGCAGCTTGGATGAGAAAGGGACCGTAAGTACTGATGCAGTAGGGAGTGAACAAAAACTGTACATTGGGAGTTCCCGTTGTGGCTCAGTGGTAACAAACCCAACTAGGATCCATGAGGACGAGGGTTAGATCCCTGGCCTCAGTGAACTAAGGATCTGGCCTCGCCGTGAACTCTGGTGTAGGTGGCAGACGAGGCACAGATCTGGCGTTGCTGTGGCTGTGGTTTAGGCCAGCAGCTGCAGCTCTGATTCGACCCCTAGCCTGGGAACTTCCATAGTGTGACCATAAAAAATAAAGACCACCTCTGATAAATCCTTACACGCCCTCGTTCATAGCTTTGAACCATTTCCGGATCCATTTGTTTCTGTTGCAAGCTTTGCAGGGATGGGAATCCTTGCAATCGCGGACTCTACAAGGCCCAGGACATGGTCACTTGCTGCCCCAGGGTCCCTCATGGGGCCGGGCCCACACCTACTGGCCTCCCTTTACTTGGCCCTCCTGGCCGGCTCTCAGGATCTATGCTGACGCTTGGCACATCCACATGGCTTTTGTTGCCATCATTTTGTCACAGTCCAAAACTATCTTCCAGGCTTCAGATCAACGTCTGTCCCCAGCTGCTTCACCCATCTGCTGATGTCCTGCGGCCCTACACCCCAGTGCCAGGCCCCCATCCACTTCTCTTAGCAGAGGCCAAGCCCCGCCCTCACCTGGACTGCCCTCCTCCCTCCACCTCCAGCATCCACTATCCTCTATCCGTTCTCCACCTAAGGCAAAGGAAGCTTCTGAAAACATTTCTCTAGAGCTGAGCCTTTGCCTACAGCCCCATGTCCGCCACCGTGACCCTGCCCTCTGCGCCCACGCTGCCCCCTGGCGGCAATTCCTGGGATGACCTGTGCTCTCCCTGAGAGTCCATCACTTGCATGTCCTGGTCATCACATTGCCAGTCCAACCTTCATACCGTTACTTGCTTAAAAATACTAATTCTTGTTAAGCTTCACCTCCCCTTAGTATCTATGAAATCATGTTTGCTACTTTTTCTCGTATAAATTTTAGTAAATGTCGGTTCAAGTATTACCCATAATCATCCCTGTACCTCGGGGAAAACACTGACCCCCCAGGCTCAGCTCAAGCCGCTGGGCCACGGCACGTGGTGTCACAGCGCCGGCCCTCACGGGGCTGCCCTGCGTTCCTCCTTGGATCACCCTATCGCCCAGTGACACATGCTTGAGAAATAGCGGTTGAACCACTGGAATGACCCATGGCTTCAAACCAGCCTATCAGCAGATACTGGAAGGCAGAAAGCGCGACCCTGAGGAGGCACCAGAGACCTCGCCCGGAAGTCCCGAGCCCCGCTCCGCCCTCGGAGAGCAGGTCTGAGGGAGACCTGCCTCAACGCGACCTCGGGGGAATTCCTCCTGCCCCTTGGCCACCGCCAAGAGAGGCGTCTCCCCTCAGCATCCTGAGGCTTTGTGCTTCTCAGCGCAGCCACGACCCTTAGTGTCACCTCCTCGGTGGCCTTACTAACCCGGCCCTCTGGGCCTGGCTGCCCCTGGCACCTGCTCTGGCCACGACCTGCCCTCCAGGCGGGCACAGCCCGGCTGCCCGCCCCCTGCCCCAAGGGCCCTGCAGCGCCTCCGCGGCCCCAAAGGCCCCACCTCACCCCTGCACCCTTGGTACGTCGCAGCTTCCATTCCCAGCTCGCAGGGGGCGAGCAGAGCGGCCACGTGCTGGGCACGGCCGGGGCCCGGGGCAGCCTCTACCCGCATCTTCCCCATTTCATCTTTGTGACCTGGGAGGTCTCGGCGCTGTTACTGTCCCTCAAACTTTACAGCTGCGGTAACGGACTCAGGCGTGGCGCCCCCTCAGCCTGAGAGCCACCCGCCCCTCCTCCCAGCCTCAAGGTCCGGTCCCTTTGACGCCCCCTGGTCCCCACCATCCCTCTGGGCATGGAGGGCAGCACAGCCTTCGTGCAGGGAGGCCGACTGCAAGAGAGGCCGGCCGGCCGCCGAGAAGCCCTCACGCTCCACCGGGCCGCCCCACGGCGGGTCCTGGGGACCCATCTGCCGCAGGAATCCTGCAGGCGCCCGCCTGTCACAGCGCCCCGGCCCAGCCACGGACTTCCCCCAGTTCCCCTCTGTCTCCTGGCCGAGTTTTCCTTCCCCTGCATCCTTCTCATCAGCACACGAAACACCTTCATAGCTGCCGGGGTTTAAAAAAGAGAGACGCCCTCCCTTAGAGCTCCCCGGGCGCGTGTTCGGACCCTGCCCCTCCCTCCCCACTCCGTCCAGTCCTCTCCTAGCAAACGGAGCGGCGGCGGCTCCCGCCCTCCCGGTCACACGTCCCACCTCCACACTCTCTGCAGCTCCGGCTCCTTTGCCAGCTCCTTCTCTTGACTCCCAGTGTTGAGCTGGTCCAGACCTCTGGCCTTGCTCCTCTTCTCTGTCTCTGCTGCTTCCTAAGCGGTGGTTTGCTAGATAATGTGCAACAAGCTGCTGGAGGGAGGGGTGGGAGGGCTTGCATATATAGCCATACATCGCATTACACATTTTACTCCTGTAGAGTAACTGTGGCGCACAATTCACAAATTACAGAACACACAGAGGAGTTCCCGTTGTGGCTCAGTGGTAACAAACCTGACTAGGATCCATAAGGATGCAGTTCGATCCCTGGCCTCGCTCAGTGGGTTAAGAATCTGGCGTTGCAGAGAGCGGTGGGCGCAGGCCAGCAGCTGCAGCTCCGATTAGACCCCTAGCCTGGGAATTTCCATATGCGAAGGGGGGCCCCTAAAATGGAAAAAAAAAAAAAAAGCAATATTTTTACTCTAAATTCCACGTAGCTTAAATTCAACTGAAGGTTTTCATTAATGTTTTCTTTTTCGCTTCTTAGGGCCACACATGCGGCATATGGAGGTTCCCAGGTTAGAGGTCCGGCCACAGAAACACAGGATCCCAGCTGAGTCGAGACTTATACCACAGCTCACGGCAACGCCAGATCCTTAACCCAGTGAGCAGGGCCAGGGATTGAACCTGTAACCTCATGTTTCCTAGTCGGATTCGTTTCTGCTGCACCACAACGGGAACTCTGTTTTCATTGATTTTTTTTAAATTTATTATTATTGATTTACAATATTCTGTCAATTTCTGCCATACAGCAAAGTGAGCCAGTCATATGTGTGTGTGTGTATATATATATATATACACACACACACATTATTTTTCTCACATTATCCTCCATCGTGCTCCATCACAAGTGATTAGAAATATAGTTACCAGTGCTATAACAGTAGGATCTCATTGTCCGTCCACTCAAAACCAAGAGTTTTCATCTACCAACCACAGACTCCCAGTCCACCCCACTCCTTCCCCCTCCCCCCCGGCAAACACAAATCTGTCCTCCACGTCCATGATCTTTTCTGTCTCGCAGAAAGATCATTTGTGCCATAATTCAGACTCCACATGTAAGTGATACCATATGGTGTCTTTCTTTCTGACTTACTTCATTATGGGAGTCTCTAGTTCCATCCATGTTGCTGCAAAATGGCATTATTTTGTTCTTTTTTATGGCTGAGTAGTATTCCATTGCATGTATGTGCCACATCTTCCTGATCCACTCATCCATCGATGGGCATTTAGGTTGCTTCCATCCCTTGGCTGTTGTGGTTTTCATTGACTTCTTGCTGAAATCTTGCATTCAGAGCCAACCTATGTTTGCACCTGACAAATGAGTCTAGTTCTGACATGAATGTTGGTTGATATTTGCCTTTACTTTAAGGAGTAAGGAAGTGAAACAACAAAAATATATGTGGGAATTTCACCTGTCAGTGAGTGACTTTTTTGCTGAATCAGACAACAGTTATCAAATACATTGGGTACAATTCCCCCAATTTTCTGTGCTATCTATAGCTGACATACTTCAACTGGCATTAACATTTTCTTCATTACTTTCTTAAGTCTAGACAATCAACGAAACAATATAGTAAGCCTTGATTGGTAGCATTTTCCAATTCCCACAGCGCAAACACCGCCCCACGTCAACTGTCCAGGCCCACCCCGCTGCGTGCTGTCCTGAAGGTGGAGCTGGGAACAGAAGCGTGGTGCACAGTGAGTGTCTCCACCACCAGATGCGACGGATGTAAGTCATCTCAGGAGAACAGACCACCGGCAAATGTAATTAGGAAAAGTTTGCAGTATTTATTACCTTCAAAACATTTAGTTGTGGAGTTCCTATCCTGGTGCAGTAGAAACAAATCCGATTGGGAACCATGAGGTTGCGTGTTCAATCTCTGGCCTCACTCAGTGGTTAAGGCTCTGGCGTTGCCGTGAGCTGTGGTGTAGGTTGCAGACGCAGCTTGGATCCCAAGTTGCCGTGCCTGTGGTGTAGGATGGCAGCTGCAGCTCCAATTGGACCCCCAGCGCAGCAACCTCCATATGCAGCAGGTGCAGCCCTAAAAAGCAAAAAAAAAAACCCAAAAATCAAACCAAACATTTAGTTGTAAATTCACAGAGTAAAATTCCTTTTTTTTTTTTTTTTGTCTTTTCTAGGGCCGTACCCCCATCATATGGAGGTTCCCAGGCTAGGGGTCTAATCCGAGCTACAGCCGCCAGCCACCACCACAGCCGCAGCAACGCAGGATCCGAGCTGTGTCCGCGACCTACACCACAGCTCACGGCAATACTGGATCCTTAACCCACTGAGCAAGGCCAGGGATCGAACCCGCAACCTCATGGTTCCTAGTCAGATTTGTTAACCACTGAACCACGATGGGAACTCCCCATATTCGCTCTTTCTGGTGCCGGATTCTGAGTTTTAACCCAGGCGCAAGAGTTGTGTAAACACCACCGCAATCAAGATACCAAACAGCTGCAACACCCCTGCCCCAAGATTCCCCTGTGTTACCCCCCAATGTCGTGATAAAACCCTTTTCCTATAGCTCTGCCTTTACCAGAATGTCATCAACAGAAGCAAACTTTTGAGCCTGGCTCCTTTCCATCGGCAGGATGCACGAGGCGCACATGTTAGCTGTGCACGCCCGCAGTGTGTTCCTGGGCAGAGGAGCAGAGGCGGTGCGCTCCACGCCGGTCGCTCCATCCCCAGATGAGGCACATTTTAATTGTTTATTTTTTTTGGTTTTGTTTTCATTTACAAATCAAGTTGATATAAGTATTAAGTTTTTGTGCAAAGATTTTAATGTATCTTGGGTAAGTAAACACCTAGGAGTGAGGCTGGGAAGCTGTATGGTAAGTCTGTGTTGAACTTCCTAAGAAACTACCCGACTCTTTGTCACAGAGGCTGCATCATCTGCGTCCCCACGGCGTGCCCCAGCCGCTCTGCTTCCTCAGCAACACGCGGTATGGTCGGGTCGTCTGTTTTTTCCCTTTAAGCCACTTGGATGGATGTCTAGTCCTGATTTGTGGTGGTTTTAATTTGCATTTTCTTACCAACTAATGAGGTTGAGCCTCTTTTCACTTATCTGTCATTTAGGTATATCTTTTTTTGGTAAAATGTCTTTTCAAATTCTTTGCCTATTTTTTAAAAATTGGGCTGTTTTTTTCTTTTCTTGTCTTTTTTTAGGGCTGCACCCTCGGGTGGAAGTTCCCAGGCTAGGGGTCAAAGAGGAGCTGCAGTTGCCGGCCTACGCCGCAGCTCACGGCTCTGCCAGATACTTAACCCACTAAGCGCGGCCAGGGAAAGAACCTGCATCCTCATGGATACTAGTTGGATTTGTTTCCACTGAGCCACAATGGAAATTCCAGGTTGACTGCTTTCCATTGATGAGTTTTGAGGATTTTTTAATATTCTGGATATGAATCATTTGTCAGGCAATTTGCAAGTTATTTTCTCCGTTTGTGCCTTGTCTTTTTCTTAGTTTAACAGTCTTCTGTCTCTCATTTTGATGTAGCCCAATTATCAATTTTTAACTTTATGAATTGTGCTTCTGGTGTTGCATCTGAGAATGCTGCCTAACACAAGGTCACAAAAATTTCTTATTTTCTTTTAAAAGTTTTATAATTTTCCATTTAGGTCTCTATTTGGTTTTGAGTTAAAAATTTGTGTAAGATGACAGGCACAGGTCAAGGTTCATTCTCTAAAACATGGTTGTCCAAGTTTTAGAAAAAAAAATTGCTTTTAGAAAAATGTTGCTGTACCATTTATTAAAAACACAATCCTGGAGTTCCTGTTGTGGCTCAGTGGAAATGAATCTGACTAGGAACCATGAGGTTGCAGGTTCGATCCCTGGCTTCACTCAGTGGATTAAGGATCCCGTGTTGCTGTGGCTGTGGCGGAGGCTGTGGCAGCAACAGCTCTGATTAGACCCCTAGCCTGGAAACCTCCATATGCCGCATGTGCGGCCCTAAAAAGACAAAAAAAAAAAAAAAAAAAGAAGAAAAAAAGAAAACACAATTCTTTCTTTCTCCACTGACGTGTCTTTGCACTTCTGTCAACTCTATTAACTCTTATCTGTGCGGGTCTACCTCCGAACGCTGCTGTGATCACCGATCTGCACGTCTGCTCTTTACCCAAGGCCACACTCTCTTGATTACCATCGCTTTACAGTACCTCTTAAGATCAGCTAGTATGCGTGAGTCCTCTAAATTTACTCTTTTTCACAACTATTTAAGCTATTCCAGTTTCTCTGCATCTTCAAATAAATATTCCAATCAGACTCCTGATAATCTAAAAAATACATGCTGGGATTGCAATGAATCCATAGGTCAGTTTTTTTTGCGGTGGTTGTGGTAGGGGACTGATTTCTTACCAATACTGAGTCTTCAAACCTGTGTACTCAGTGTGTCCTTTCCATTTAGAGGTTTCTTTCATCAATGTTTTAGAGTTTTCAGCATAAAAACTGTACACATTACTTTGCTAGATTAATACACATTGCATTTGTTTCATAACTATTGTCAACGGTACTTTTAAAAATTTCATTCCCAATTGTTCATTGTTAATACACAGAAATAGTTTTTGTATGCTGACCTCATGAACTTACTTAACTTAGTTCCAGTTCTAGAAGGTTGGGTTTTCTGTTTTGGTTGGTACATTCCCTGGGATTTTCTACATCGACAAACATGTCATCTGTTAATGGAGACATTTTTCTTTTTTCTTTTTCAATTTCTATTTCATTTTCTTTTCTTCTATCTTTTCTGGCCATGCCCACAGCATATGCCAGTTTCCGGGCCAGGGATGGAATCTGAGCTGCGGCTGTGACTTACGCCACAGATACACAATGCTGGGTCCTTAACCCACTGCACCACAGCAGGAACTCTTATTTCATCTTGTGTTACTGAACTGCCTAGGACTTTCGGTACAGTTTGACATGGAGAGATGAGAACAGGCATTCTTGCCTTGTTCCCAATCTTAAAAAAAAAGTCATCCTTTGACCAGTAAGTTTGAAGTTTGTTGTAGGTTTTTCTGTGGTTCCTTTCATCTGCTGAAGGAAGTTCTCTTCTATTCCTAATTCACTCAGAGCTTTTATTATAAACGGACACTGAGTTTTGTCAAATGCTTTTTCTTCATCTATTGGGGTGATCATGGGGTTTTTGCTTCTTTAGCTTATGCGGTGTTTTGAGGTGAACTGGTCTTGCGTTTCCAGGATAGACTCCACTTGGTGATGACGAAGCACACTTTATATGCAGCTTCATTCGGTTTCCTCCTACTGAGGAGCTGTGCAGTGCTTCAGAAGGGATCTTAGAAAAATCTAATGTGCTTACCACAGCCTCCAAGATCTCCTCTTCCCAGTACTTCCTGACCTCATCACTGACGAGAGATATTGGGCTGTAGGTTTTCCTTCTAATATCTTTTCTTTCTAATATCTTTTCCATACATGCAGCATATGGAAGTTCCCAAGCTAGGGGTCGAATCCAAGCTGCAGCTGCTGGCCTACACCACAGCTCATGGCAACGCTGGATCCTCAACCCACTGAGCGGGACAGTGAGGCCAGAGATCCAACAGCAACCTCTTGGATACTGGTCAGGATCGTTACCACTGAGCCCCAACAGGAACTCCAGGAACTCCTTTTTTATTATCTTTGTCTGATGTTAGTAACAGAGTAATGCTGGCCTCAGAAAATGAGTTTGGGAGTGTCTTACTCTATTTTCAGGAAGGGACTGTGTAGAATTAGTGTTATTTGGTAGGATTTGCCAGTGAAACCATCTGGTCCTGGCGTTTTCTTTGTGGAAAACTTTAAACTATGAATTCAATTTCTTTAATATATATATAGGACTCCTTGGGCTGTTTATTCTTGAGTTTTAGTAGTTTGTGTTTGTGGGAGGCATAACAGTGGCTCCCCAAAGATGTCACATCCTGCTCCCTGGAATCTGGGGATATGCTGTTATGTGGCAAAGGACAATAAAGTCTGCAGTTGGAATTAAGGTTGCAAATCAGCTGACTTTAAAATAGGGAGATTTTCCCGGGTGGGCCAGTGTAATCACAAGGGGCCTTAAAAATGGGAAAAGGAGGCAGAAGAATGAGTCCGAGTATGTCATATGAGAACCTGACTTGCTTTTGCTGGCTCTGAAGATGAAGGAAGGGTCCAGGAGCCAAAGAATGGGGGCAGCCTCTAGGAGCTGGAAAAGGGGGAAAAAAATACTACCCAGAGCCTCCAGGAAGGAACAGCCCTGATGATGACTCTGACTTTTGCCCTGTGAGAACTGTGTCAGACTTCTGACCTACGGAACTCTAGGACAATGAATTTGGGCTAAGGCCCTAGTTCGCAGTAATTTGCTAACAGCAGCAACAGCAAACTAATGCAGCGAAAGATGTTGTTTTCCACGAAAAAGGACCATCGTTTCCTCTAAGCTGTCAAACTGATGGACCTGGGAGTGTTCGCAGCAGTCACTAACCCTTTCGGTGCTTGCAGGGTCTACGGTGCTATCTCCTCTTTAAGTCCTGATGTGGATAATGTGTGTCTTCGTTTTTCAAAGAACGGTCTTTTCATTTCATTGATTTTCTTTAGTTTTTCCGTCCTCAATTTTATTGGTTTCCGCTTTTCTCATTATTTTCTTCTGCCTTCTTTGGGTTTAATTTGCTCTTCTTTTATTAGCTTTGAAGAATTACCTTTGCTTTTCAAATATATTATTTGATTGTCAGTTGACACACTTTGATTTTTAATAACGGCTGTGTTTACCAACCAGCCTGCAATGCTTCTGATCCCCGTGCACCGCACACACCGCTGGTCAACATCCTCGCCTGAACGTACGGCCGACATCTCCATACACACGCAGCAAAACGACGTCCACCGCGAGGCCCGTCTTTTCCCTACTCTTCTATCTCCCCTTCTCTCAGCAGCGCCCTGTGCTCAGGTCCCTGGGTGAGGCCTCCCCCCGACTCTTTCCTGCTCACACGCCACATGCAGGCAGTTTGCAAGCCCTTCAGCCCGACTTTAAAGCCCATCTGCAGTCTGACCGCTTCACACCATCTCCTCCCTCTCCACCCAGCTTCGCGCCCCATCAGCTCTCACCCGGATCCTGCATTAGGCCCTGCGCTGGGCCCCTTGCTTCTGTCCCTGCCCCCATGTCGTCTCTTCTCACCACGAAAACACGCATGACCCTATTAAAATGTTGGTCACATGGGGTCCCTCCTCCGCTCCTAACTCTCCAGGGGTCCCCGCTCCACAGCCACCAGGCCCTGCCCTCACCGGGGGGCGTGCGCCTCTCCTGCTTGCTGACTCGGGCTTTTCTTCCGATATGTACCCCGCGGGTTCCTGCCTGAGGACGTCTGCCTCGGCCAGTCTCCTGGCGTACAGAGCAGTGCCCAGACCCCACAGGGCTCAGCGCGCCTCCTCTGAGAGGCCTCCCTGACTCTCTTCACCCCAGATCAGGCGTCATTTCCTTCCCGGTTGTAAGCACTCGCTCTCAGACATCAGGGGACACACTTATCTGTCACGATCCACCCCTGCTCCCCCAACCCACTCCACTAAACACTTCGTACCCTGGCTCCTAGTAGTGCTAGGTCAGATCTGTGAATGAATGAATGAGCGAGCAGGTGAGCGGCAGCCAGGAGAATGAACACCAAACCAAACCCTCGCTCCCTGTCCCATCAGGATGAGGGCACAGGCTGGCAAGGTGCCCCCTCAACTCCTGTAACCCACCTCGGCCCCCTGGCCCCTCACCCCCACCGCTTCCTCCAGCTCTGCTGAATTCTGGGTCCCTCTCTCTCAACCTCAGGCCTTCTCGTATCTCAGGGCTGGAAACCCTTTCCCCACCAATCGGCTTGTTCTTCAAATGTCCTTCAGGCCACAGCTTGGCTACCGCTGGCTCTGGGAGGCCTTCCTTGACCTTCTCGACTAGGTCAAGGGTCTTCTCAGCTCCAGCTTACCGAGGCCTCCCCCGTCACAGCTCATGCCACGCTGCCTGGCCTCCCAAGCCAACTGTGAGCTCCTGGCGGCGGAGCCTGGGACTGAGTAACCTCGGGACTGTGGGGCCTAGCCCGGGCGAAGTGCTCTAACGCAATTTGAAAGAAGGAACGAACAAGTGGATTAATAATAAACCAAGCCTGCTGAGGGGTGGGGAGGGGACCTAAGGCCACCACCCCTCTCCTACCCGTCATCCTCCCGGCTGAGGGCCTTCAGACCAGCTGAGGAGCTGTAACCCACAACCCTCCAGGGCCTACAGGGTGTCAGCCAGTGACAGCTCTCAGTCCAGTTCTGGCCAGAAGGCTGAGAGCCCTGTGGCCCCACCACGTGAAAGGGGTGGGAGAAGAGATAAGCAGCCCCCAGGCCCTGGCAGGGAGAAGCTGCGTCACCCCAAGTTCAGTGGCTATAGCTCCCCATTACCGTTTCTTGCCTAAGGTTCAAGCCCAGGTCACACTCCTTGGCCAGAGTTCCCAGGATGGCACCCAAAGGGAAGGCAGAGACGCGCTCCTCCTAGACCTGCAGACAACAATCAGTGATGAATTGGGCGGTGGAACCAGAACCCAGACCCATGGAGCCCGCGCCTGAGCCCCGGCCCTGGGTCACACTGTGGCCTGTCTACTAGGAGGGCCTGCTTCAGGGCCCAGCACCAAGTGGTCAGAGGCCCAGGACAAAGCTGAGGAGGCCACTGAGAAGACAGACTGCAGAACAAGCTTCGCCCCCGGCCCCTCGTCTGTGTGCGTGTGAGGCAGGGCAGAAGCAGCCCCGTCACTCGGCTGTGGGCTCAGCAGCCTGCTGCGGGTCTGGCTCCCCTCCCTTCCTCCACCCCCAATTTCACGGCTCCAAACCTCCTTTCTACATTACAGACATGCTGTTTTATGCGGCCTACCTGAGGGAAAATTAGGCCTCTATGCTAGTGTTTCTCCTCCCGTGGGCCCCGTTCCCACATCCCAGGTCAGGCCCAGGTGCTTACAGAGGCCTCAAGGGCTCTGGGGACCCCCGGCCCTGGCCTGACATTACCCTGGGGGCCCCGCACACTCTTGCCGGCTCTCACCCGAAGACCGCACCTGCTCCTACAGCCTCAGTCTCCCCTCTACCAGAATGAGGCCCAGACTAGACTGGTTCCCGGCCCCAAGTTTCCCTCACTCCGTGTGCCAAGGGCGGCCCCATCACCCCACACCTCACCTTCTCCTTCCTCAGATCCACCTGCAGAGTCTCCTAACACCGTCTTTAAAGTGACTTTTGGAGTTCCCTGGTGGCTCAGCAGGTTAAGGACCTGGCATTGTCACTGCAGTGGCTTGGACCTGAGAATTTCCATATGTCGTGGACACAACAAATAATAAATAAGTGAATAAATAAATAAAAATAAAGTGACTCTTGATTTGGCCTTAGCCAGGTCCCAGCCCCTCCTCTCTGGGCCCTGCCCTGCTCTGCCACGGAACAGGCCGGCTACCGGGCTCCATGCACTCCTGCTCCCCCCTCCCCAGAGAGCTCTGTGCAGCCAGCAGCCCCCACGGGTTTCCTGTGCATCACGGCATGAGGTGGGCCAGAGAGGGTCTGAGGCTGAGCAAAGGGACTGCAGGAATGGAAGCCACCAACTTGCACCAGATTTCTCTGGGCCGCAGTTTCCTCTTGGCTCGGGAAGCTGAGATTTCCACTCGCAAGTTCAGAATGGGGAAATTTCTGCAGAGAGGCGGAGGGCGGGGGGGGGGGGAGCTGAGCAGCAGGAATGCGCCTCTGGTGCACTGGGAAAGGCTGAAAAACAAACGCACCAGACTCCAAATCAGGAAAGCCTAGAGCAGGGGTTGCCGTGGCAACTTGCGGCAGGCTCCCAGCCCGGTGCTCATCAGCCTCTCTGGGGTGGGGGCCTCGACTTGTCAGGCTCGGCTGCCCCTGCCTCCAGGGCCGCCTCCTCGGGCTGGGAGCAGCCCAGCACAGAGACGCGGAGGGGCCGGGGCATGGAGCGGCGCCTCCGCCCTGCGGGGAGGGCTGGCAGGCCCGGGCCCCCACTCCCAGCTTTAGCGAGACGGCCCCTCCCCTAGAGTGAGGCCTACACCCAGAGGCCTCCAGAGCGCGGCGAGTCACCCCAGTCCTGCTGCCCAGGTCCCGGTGCCAACAGCTCCAGCCCCGCGCACCAGCTGCCTGGGCCCCCACAGCATCCCTGAAACGACAACACAGCACACGGCACGGGGCGGGGGGTGTCCCCGGCCACCCTCATAGAGGGGTCACGGAGGGGCCGATCACGAGTGCCGGTCCCTGGCGTGGTGCTTCACGCAAAGCCACGTCCCTCTGACAGACAAGGAAACGGTCTCAGGGAAGCTCAGTGGCTTCCCAAAGTCCCGGAGCCACTGGCTGGTAAAGAGCTGGGCCCCAGAGCTGGGCTTTTCCAGCCCCTGACCCAGACCCTTCCCACGGGGCCTGTGACCAGGTGCCCGCACCGACCATCCGGCATGTCCCCGGGAGCCCTCAGGGGCCTATCGCCCGGTGACCACCAGGGCTGCGCCCAGTCTGCATGGACAACAGCAGACAGACAGACAGACAAGTCCTTCATGCCTCCATTTAATGGCCAAGCCAGCCCTGCCCAGGTGGCGCCCAGGCCCCGAGGCAAGTCCTCCCTCCTGCCTGGCGTCCCCTGCAGAGTCCACCCGAGCTGGTGCCCGTCAGCCTCACTGGCAGCGTGCCCGTCCCGTCCCGGCGTCATCTCAGCTCCTCCAGCAGGCTGCTGACGGCGCCCAGGAGCTCCCGGAAGTAGCCGTCGTCCTCGCCACCGCGGAGCTCCAGGGCGGCCAGGGCCTGGTACTCGGCCTGCAGGCTGACCAGCGTCCTGCTGAGCTGCGGGTCCTGGCGGTAGTGGTCCCGGCAGGTGGCCAGGAGGGCACCCAGCGTCTGCAGCACCTTTTCGCGGGCATCGTGCTCTGGCAGTGCCAGGAGGTGGGCAGTGATCTCGCACCAGCCCTGCTCCCGAAGGTCTGGTAGGAGCTGCACCTGGCGATACTGCTGCAGCTTCTCTGGGGACGTCTCCTGGGTCAGCTCAGCCTCCTCCTCAGCAAACATCTGCCATCCGCATGGCCAGGTGCCAGGGCAAGAGGCGGGGAGAGAACACAGACAGTCAGCGCCGCCCTTCAGACCTGGAGGCACCCGTCAGTCTGTAGCCTCTGCCTCCACCCCCGTGGGCCGCAAAGGCCCTTCCTGGGAGAAGGGCAGCCGGAGTCACGGCTCCACACGTGCTCTGCAACCCACCCATCTGTCTACCCACCTGCCCGTCCACCCCTGTCAAAGACTACTGTGCGACACGCCAGGGGCTGGAGAAGCCAAGATGGAGACACAGGCCTTGCCTTCGAGGAGCTCAGGATCCAGCAGGAGGGTAACAACCATCTGAGGAAGTCCTCGATAGCATGATAGGTTTCATCCAGTCGGGCAGTGTGGAGGCAGACAGCCTGGGTTCAAATTCTCGCTCCCCCACTGGCCTCTGAATGGTCTGGGCTGGTGCTTAGCCTCCCTAAGGCCCCATGTCATCATCTCTTGTGCGGAGATGACCTAACTGCCTCAGGACCGCTGGCAGGACTCGGAGGGACAGTGAACATGCAGCCAGCGCCCAGAGCACGCCAACAACATGAGCTTTGCCACCAACAGACGTTAGCTGGACCAGCAGCAGCATCGCCACGGCCACAAGTGCAGCTCCGTCAGGGCAGTTAGGGCATGGGGCGGCCCTGAGTCTGGGGCGGCCGTCCAAGGGTCCACACACACAGGAGGGTCATGACCACAGGCCTGGGCCCACCTCATGTCCACAAAACTGTGACTGTTCTGGTCGATGGGGCAGGAGGGCCAGGGGCCTGGAACACAGAGCTCTGGGCATCCCTCCAAGGACAGGGCAGCCACGCTGAGAACCTGGGTACTTGAGGGAAGTTTGGGCAGGAGGTCATATGCATGGCGGGTGCCTGTTAACTGCAGAAGCCGGCTCCATCAGGATAGGGTGGGAACCAGTTCTGTCAGGCTGCCCATGCAGTAAAGGAAACACCTTAAACCTGACAAGTTACCAACTTATTTCACAATGCAGAGCCCTAGGCACTACACAATCACAGCGAGCTCCCAGGAGTCCACCAGCTTATTTTAAATCTCAGAGGAGGAGTTCCTGTCATGGCTCAGTGGTTAACGAATCTGACTAGGAACATGGGGTTGCGGGTTCGATCCCTGGCCTTGCTCAGTGAGTTAAGGATCTGGCGTTGCCATGAGCTGTGGTGTAGGTTACAGATGTGGCTCGGACCCCGCGTTGCTGTGGCTGTGGTGAAGGCCGGCAGCTACAGCTCCTGTTAGACCCCTAGCCTGGGAACCTCCATATGCCGCGGGTGAGGCTCCAGATAAGGCCCCCCAAAAAATAATAATAAAATAAAATAAAAAATAAATGTCAGAGGAAGGTGAGGCAGAGATGGAGGGCTGGCAGTGGGGAGAGATGGCCCTTACTGGTGGTATTATATACAAGAAGCAAGAAGGACTCCCTCCCCTAACTCCAGGGGAGGATGAGCTATGCAGACGACGGGGAAGCCCAGAAAAAGATCAGGGGCCACAGTGGATCACATAATGGCCTTGGGGCCCTTTGGAGCTGGCAAAGGAAGCAGCTTCCTGGGACAAAAAAAGGCTGAGAGGGACCCTGGTAGCTCCCAAGTCTGGCCAGCTCCATCTCCAAAACCCCTCCCAGCCCTCAGCCCTCTCTGCCTGACAGGCCCCTGCCCACCGCTCCCAGTCTGCAACGACCAGTCCCCTGACAGCAGACAGCGAGCCCCGGCCCCAAACCCTTCCCATAGCAGCATTTCTGATGAGGACGGACCCCCGGGACAGGACGGCTCTTGGGGATCTGGCCGCCCTGCGCTCGGGCGCCTCCCTGTACACACTCTCCCCCAGCGCCTGGTGCACTAGCGTTCCCCAGGGCTTGTGGAGGTGCGGCTCCCACTTCCAGGCCCCCGCTTACCCAGCCTCACCTCTGCGGCCAAGCTGACCCAACCCTCATCCAGCACCTCCCCTGACTCCGGGAAGAGGTCCGGGCCCCGATCACTGGCCTCCAGGATCTACATGCTCTTGGAGATTCTCTGACAAACGTCCGCCTGAAAGCACCAGAAGGGCAGGGCCGGGGACCTGGTGCAGCATCGGGCAGGGCAGGCCCCAGTCAGCACGTGTGGAAGGAACCAGCGGGCGGGTCACCCCGTAGCCCTTCGGCTCCAAGGACAGGGGACGCGGGCTCACGACCACAGGCAGGCGTCCCGGTTCTCAAACGTCAGGACACATTTTCTTTGTAGAGGCCCCGCCAAGAGCCAAGGGACAGAGGAACAAATGTCTGGGTCTGGCAGGCCACAGAGGGGTGAGCCACTGAGCCAGGGACCCCAAAATCTGAGGTGGCTCTACACTCCCATAGGAGTTCTCCCCACGCCAGTGACGCCCTCTGCTGGCAACGTGACACACCTCTGCAGCCACCCTCCATCTGCCTAGTCCTTCATTCTTTCCACGAAGCCATGAGAACCAGAAGCCCTGACTGCCTCACGCATCGAGTCCGGCTGCTGTCTGTCCTCACGATCCCGGCTGACGGCCCCCACCGTCCTCCTCCTTCACTTCTGGCAGAGACCCCAGTCCCTCCCTGACCTTCACAGCACCCCAAAACCTCGAAGGCGGGCTCCCAGGGCCCAAGTGACTCAGGCTACCCTGCTGAGACTGCCAGTGGTAGCTCTCTGGAGATGAGCCAGTGTCACAGTGCCCGGGGCTGGGGCAGCAAAAGACACCCAAGGCACCAGAGGAAAGTGATGGGTTTCTCCTGGGAAATGCCACGCACAGGTCCTCCCCCAGGCTCGCTGGCCCACTCCCAGCACGTCAACTGTGCCCAGGCCTGATTAACTGGATCTGAGCACCGCGTGGCTGCCTGCTGTTCTGCACTTGGCGGAGGCGCGGAGGGAGCCAGAGAGTGAGCGAGCCAGTGAATGAGAGAGACTGAGACTGCGAGACAAGACAGGCCACGAGAGACCCAGAGGGTGAATGCACACACGCAAAGCCGAGAGCTGGAGACAGAAGCGGCCACAGACAACCCCGATCCTGAGGCCGGGGGAGGGCACGCCCAGCGGGGAGGGGGCAGGGGGGACAGGCCTCAGCAGTGGTTTCGGCACCCCGCTCCACTAATCTGCAGGCGGCTGTGGGGAGAGTGTGGCCCCCAGAGAGGCAGCAGAGAAAACCCTGCCAATGCTCTCTGCAGCAGCTGAACTAAGAATCAGGCCTGGCTGGTTTTAGCCTCTCTTAATTAAGGCACTTCCAGGCTCACAAAGACCAAAGCGGGCTGGGCCCTGGGGCCCTTGAGGGCAGCCACTCCGAGCCCCTGCCTAGAGCCCCGATTCCAGAGGAGGTGCCTCCAGGTTTCCAGAATCTGAAGATTCAACTTTATTCCAGCGTCTGGTTCCTCGGTCCCCGGGCTGCTGTGATGGCTCCCAGACACAGCAGCTCCTGCCCATCTGCTCCTGGTCACCTCCACCCCGTCTACCAGCCAAATGACCTTTCATCCCATGAAGGGCTGACCCTGGCTGTTGCTGGCTTCGGTCACGCTGAGCCCTGGGCTTGCACCCTTAGCCGTGACCACTGCCAGCGTCCCCTCACCAGCCCTCAGGTTTGAGCTCAGAGGTTACTTCCCATAAGACATCCACCCGGACGTCTCAGAAATCCTGGGCTCCAGACCTCCCGTGTCTGCCCAGCTCAGGCTGCCATTGCGCTCAGGACACACAGCTCTGCGGGGGGAGGGACGGACGGAAGAGATGGAGAGAAGAGAGGGTCAGACGCCCAGAAACGGACACTAAGCACAGCGCGAGGCGGGCTGGGCACCCACCTTCTCAGTGACCAGGTCGTAGAGCAGAGTGACCACACGCACGGCCAGCACCTCTGTGCCCTTCTCCTGGACCAGACTCCTCAGGACCTGCAGCCCCCCCAGCTTCAGGAACTGCTGCTGGGCATACGGGAAGTGGCGTAGCAGGGAGCACAGTGCAAACAGGACCTGGGGAGGCACAGACCCAGGTGGGGGAGGGGCAGGGGACCCCCAAGACCCCAGTCCTGCCCTTCTTCCTGCCCCACCCACCACCCTCGGGTGGAACCTCAGCCCAGGACCTCGGGCTGTGAGAGCCAGGACAGACATCAGACACCTTCATCGTCACCCAGGGGACAAACAGACGCCCAGGGCAGGAACCAGGGTGCTGGGCCTGAGACTGCACTGTGGGAGCTGACCCCTGGCCTCCAGACGCCTCCCCTGCTATTGCGCTGTCTTAGGTGAGGGGGACCTCTGCCCCACACCACCCATCGGACGAACACCCAGGCCCCTAGGGTGACGTGCACAGCCCAGGAAGGGACTCTTGCTGCGGGGTCTGGGCAGGACAAAGGGAGCAGAAACCCACCTTCTTCTTTGCGGTGAGAGGCTGCTCCGTGGCCAGAATGACGAGCAACTTCTGCAGGGCTCCCCCCTCAACGGCCTCCACCTGGACCTTGGGGTTGCTGGGGAGGAAGCGGAGGAAAGCGTGACTGCACCTTCTCACCAACTGGGGGGCATCCCCGGGCCCACTCCAGGCAGCCAGCCCTGGAGAGGAACAAGCGGCACCGGGGGGTTCTCACTCCAGACCAGCTAGAATCTAGCTGGGAAAGCAGAAACAAACTGGTGTAGGTCCACTTGAACACAATGGCCTGTGGCACAGACAACAGGGCCAAGGGCTGCAGGCCAGTGTCCATTCCCCAGCAGCAACCGGCCGGGGTGACCTGTGAATGAAAATCACCCCCAACCGTTATCTTACGATCCCTGTGACGCTAAAGGCGCCACTTCAGCGTCCTTCCTATGGAAAGCCCTCCTCCGTGTTCCCCAAGCCAGCCTTAGGTGCTCGCCCTTCCGCGACCCTCGACATCGCTAACCAATCTGCCCCCCTCGGGGTGTGGAGCTCCTTGAGCCCAAGGCCAGGGCCCCCTTCCCCTCTCTCCCCTCCTGCATGGGGCACACAGACAGCATGGAGGAGCCGCTGGAGGCAGGAAGGCAGAAGAAAGAACAAGGTGCAGGGAGCCTCTGAATCCCTGAGAAGATCCTAAAACAAGACCAAGCCAGCCAGCTCCCCGCTGGACTCTGCACTCTGCGACAGCAGCTGCTGTGACTGTCCCTGTATCTCCACACAGGACCTGCCACGTCGCAGGGCCCTGGACAACGGGGAGTGAATGACACTCAAAACCCAGAGCTGCCTCTGCAACTCCCATCCCCATTCTGGGCTGGAGACAGAGTGATGAGCTTCAAAAGAACATTTTAGGCACAGCCCTCCCGCACAGAAGAGGGTGAGACCTCCACTAGGGCAGGGTGCCAGGCAGGGAACACGGCTGGGGACCCATGCATTCTAAGGTCAAACTGATCAATTAAGGAGCAAGTGCCAAGCACAGGGACCTGTGTAGTCAGGCCCTTGCAAGACTCCCTCAGCAGCAACTGATGACGCCTCAGAAAAGAAAGGAGTAGGGAGGCGTGTAAAAAGCCTGAGGCCGGCCAGAGGGGCCTGGAGTGGCCAGGTCAGAGGTGACACACGACTGTCCCTCTCACCCAGACAACAAGCACAATTCTGGGCTCCGGCTGCCTCACCTGAGCATGGCCACCAACCCCAGACACCCAAAAAGCATCTGTTCCTCCCAACCCCCACCTCGACAGGGGGCCCTCAGAGTGTCCTGGCCAGTGAGGCAAAGTACAGGCAAAAGAGAAAGAGGGGGTGACGAGAGAGGGTGCACCCCGCTGCTCTCAGGAGACGGCCTGGCCCACAGCAGGCATCCGCCAAAGCTGCCGGATGGTAGGTGCCGGGGCCCCCGTGGGCCCTCGATGTCCACCCTCTACTCCCGCCAGCCCCAGCCTCAAGGGTCAAAGCAGACTTGGCACCGGGAGCCGCCGTTCCCGCTGTGAGACGGCAGCACCTGCAGCCCTCTCCCACTGCAGCGTCTCGGGTGTCTGAGGAGCGTCTGAGGGCCGGGCCCCGGGGACGCAGGCTGACAGCTGGGCTCCAGACAGGCGGGCGGGGCCGAGCCTCTCCGCCGCCCCTGCCTCTGCCCCCGGCTCGGGAAAGGCAGCGGCTCCATCACAGCGCGAGCTAATTAGGGCCGTCTCCGCCACCACGCTTCTGAGGGACGCTCACCCGCGACGGCAGGATCTAGGCAAAGAGGCCAGCCACGCGGAGGAATTCACACCGATGGCCAACGCAGCCTCCCCAAGAAGGGGGACTGCGAGGCCCGACATGACATCAGCCTCGGGGAGCAGCGCCCAGGAGCCCGGTCCCTCGTGGGCTCGCGGAGCGGCACAGACAGGGCCTCCCAAGACGGCAGGCAAAGCTTCGTCCTCGTTTGCAGGCGCGTTGAGAACAAGACGATCAGCTGGCCAACCCCGGAAGACGGGCGCAGAGTTCGGAGCAGGGGCCCCAGGGGGACCGGCCTGAGCAGCTCCCGGAAAGCAGCCTGTCACCACCATGGGCGGTGGAGGGCCAGAGACACGCCAGCACTGGAACGCCGCCCACCGGCTCTCAGCCGGTAGAAGGGGAGCGAAGACTCAAATCCCAAAGGAAACCAAAGCACTAACTAGAAGCAAACCAGGAGGGGAAGGGGCAGGGCACACACCATGCAGGCAGATCCCGGGGTCCTCCACACCAGGGGCAGGAGCCAAAAGCCAAAGAGAGACACGGCCTCCCTGGCACTTCTGTCCCAGAGAGCCCCAAGGTGGGTTACAGACGGCCAAACAGCTCTGTCCTAGGAAAGATCTGGAAGCAAGGCATCACCCGACGGTTGCTCAGAGAAGCCCCACCGGCAGGGCAGATGCTTAGGGACACGCAGCCTGAGACCTGTCGTTCCACACCTGACAAAAGCCAGCTCTACACACCTGAGAGACAGCACACCACCACGCTGGGCTTATAGGTTTCAGGGTGAATGAAGGAATGGCTGCCGCACTTTAGGCCAGACCACGTGGCTCTGAACCTGAGGTCTGGGGGCCTCAGGGAAAGAACAGTCTGGTTTGAAAGAGCCAGGAGGGCTGCCCATAACAAGAGCGACTGCCAGAGACTGAGAGTACAGGTGAGGGAGGCGGCCTGAGGACGGGACGAGGGCCCCGCGCTGGGGGACAGCCTGGGTGTGGGCAGAGCGGCAAGGAGACTGCTCAGCCACGGAAAATGGGGCTGAGACGTGCAGCTGGCACCTGACACCGTGGCCAGCCCACATCCCACCCAGCAAGTCAGCAAGAGGAACCTGTTCCAATTCTCCATCCTCAACACACACCTCAGAAACAAGTGCCTCCAGGAAATGACAAAGGAGAGGGCCCAGGAGAGGGGCCTTCCTGAGGACAGTGACCCTGGGTGGGAGACAAGCTGGGGTGACACTCTGAGCGGGGCAGAGACCACCCCCCCCAGCCCAGGCCTGCTCGGCCAGCTGCCATGTGTGAAATGCCCAGCACCCCTCTCCTCCCGTCCTCTGAGCACTGCCTCTCCCGCTCCTTGTGGCCCTGATGGGGAAGAGCCCAGGGCTGGCCTATCACCGCTCCCCACGACCAGGCCCTCAGTGGGCCGTCTGAGCCCTTCAGTCTTCTACACTGGAGTCAGGACAGAGAAATTCTCTCTCCACAAGTAGGTAGGTTGCTGTGAGCCAGGAGCACCCACAGCCAGGCCCACAGAGTCAGGTCCCATCACACCCCATCCCTTCCTGTGGCGGGAAGCCCACTGAGAGCAGGAGAGAACAGAGCTCACATACAGGAGAAGTAAACCAGAGAGAAAAAGAGAAAGCCTGGTGCCTTCTGCCACTTGCTAAAATCACTTTCATAAAGCAATCAATCTACTTTTCAACCTGCAGCAGAGCCCTGAACACCTGGGTAACCAGAGCAGGACCACAGGCCAAACGTGGGCCGGTGGCCAAGTGCGGCCTGTGAGCCCTGGCCCACACCTGGACCAGCCTGCATAACCAGTCCTGACCAGTCTGAATAATGGAACCCACGTGCCTCTGGGTCTTATCCCAGGCTTCAGTGACTCCATGGACACTTCAGGGGTTCCACACAAGACCCTTCACAGGAGTTCCCATCTTGGCTCAGCGGCAACAAACCCAACTAGTATCCATGAAGACATGGGTTCGATCCTTGGCCTCTCTCAGCGGGTTAAAGATCCGGCATTGCCAGGAGCTGTGGAGTAGGTTGCAGTCGAGGCTGGGATCTGGCATTGCTGTGGCTGTGGGGTAGGATGGCGGCTACAGCTCCTATTTGAGCCCTGCCCTGGGACCTTCCTTGTGCTGCGGGTGCGGCCCTAAAAAAAAAAAAAGGAAAGAAAAGAAAAAAAAAGACAAGACCCTTCAGCCTTTTAGCACTGCCCAGTCCAGGGGCTGAGGAAACCCAGCAGGAGGAAGGGAAGGACAGGCTAGCGTTTCCGGACGGCACTCAGTCCAGCCAAGCAGGGGAAGGGCTCTTCTTGCACAGTCTGCCCTCGGGGGCAGACAGCAACCTGTTCCCAGAACCTCCTTCTCCAGGCAGCTCGTCCTCGGGCTCTGAATGCTCAATGCTGTATCTCTGGGGGAAGAAATGCCCAAAATAGCACAGGCAAGAGCCACAGCTCGGAGAGCCCCTGGTGAGACTCCTGTAAACAACGGCTGCTGACCTGGGAAAATCCCTTCACTTCCGTTTCTTCACCTGTGAGGCAGAGCTTACCTTGAGTTAAAGACAGAATAGCTAATGAATGCCAGAAAGCTAGTCAACGCATTGTGACGGAAAGATTATAATTAGAGTGGGTTTGCTACACAAAGAAGCCAGACCAGATCCTTGAGAACACAGCTTTTACTCAGCTCAGATGCCCCAGGCTCATGCATGAAGGCCTCATCGCCCCTAGCCGGCAGACTCGGGACCAGAGCTGCCGCCCACGCCTGCTGCTGGTAGTGGGGGTGTCTTGCTGGCTCGAAGATAGGTGTCCTGACAATTGGGGATTTGAGTGAGTTAAAAGGGCAGGGGCCTGGCATGCCTCTCAGCGACATTAGTGGCGCTAGTGTGCTCAAAGTCAACAGAAGGATATTAAGGACGAAGCTCGTCTCCGATGAGATAAATGAGAATAAACCTTGTTCAGGGCTAAGCTGGCTGGACTGAATAAATACCATTAGCACTTGGATTACTGGGATGTTCACAATCAGCAGACGAGTCAGCTGTCTGTGCAGAGGGATGGCAGCAGCTGCTCCTCCGTAAATCTTGGAGGCTGCGATGGGGGGGCTGCACTGCAGAAATGGAAGTGATTGCATTTGCAGAAACCAAACAGTTTGGGTCAGGGTGACTGATGCAGGCAATATGCCAAGGGTCAGAGATCATATTTTAGCTAACCAAGCTGAGCCAGCGTCTGGGGGGTGGTGGGGAGGTGACAGAGCTGATCTCGGGGTGTGTAGCCAGGCCTGGCCGGGGAGCTCTGGAGAATGCTGCCCACTTCAGACTGGGGAGCCGCCCTCCTCCTTCCCTGGCACTCAGGGCTGGCTGCGTAATGTTCATGGAAATGTGGGGCCCTTGTTCTAAAGCTACCAGGAATTTCAAGATGTTGAGGGCAGAGCAGTAAATCAAACACGGGCCCTTCTCAGTGTGGGGTCCTCTGCGACGTGCCAGACCGTGACGCAGGCACTGCCGGCATCAGGGTGTGAGCACAGAAACAGGAAATGCAAAGAGACCCTGCTCATGGATGGATCAGAACAACAAGGGCTGAAAATCAGTTTGGGTCAGTGGAAAAGGAGAAAAACGGAAAGGCAGAGCTCGGGATGGGAAGCAAGGATGAGGCTGACTGTTGGATGGGGGCTGAGGAAATAGGAAGGGGAAGCCCGGGGCGCAGAGCCCATGTCATCCAGTGGCCCAGCCCAAACCTAGACGCCAGGCTCGTCCACGGCACACTGGGGGCACGTGGGGCCTGTGCTCTCAGGAGTCCTTAAGATGTTTCCAAGTAGGACAATTACTGTTTCTTCTGTCTTAATAACAGAAGAAAGAGCTGCCACTGTTCTGAAACTCTGAGAAGATGCTGGTGGGAAAGGGGCGTACCTCGGGAACCAGGAGGTCAGCTCAGGCTTCTGTGACCCTGCCTGCTGACGTCGTGCACGCTCAGCTTCCTGCCCAGAAAGAAAGAGTCCTTCGCTGATGCCATCAGCTGGCACGCCCTAGCATGCGGCCTGGCTCACCTGTGAAACACAAGGCTTTGCGGGATGTGTACCCCCGAAGGAGGCAGGCTCATTAGGGATCTCTGCAAGCCTGCCATCTAGGGCTTGACGGGGTTAAGCAATCGAATGAGCAGTCAAGACACGGACAGCTACCAATGTAAAAAATAAAAACAGAATAGGTTCACCAAAAAAATAAATGCCACATACAACTCTTCCACATGAAAGCCAAGTTCCCAGAGCAAACAAAACATCCGGCCTGTAACGAGCTCGATACCACCTAAGCACGGTGGGAGCCACAGGAGACCCCCGGAGGTTCCCACGGACACTGCGAGGGGAGGGAGTATCACTGGACCCATTCAAATCCAGTCCCCAACCGGATGCCAGTCACGGATGCAAATGCGGGCCGCCCACAGCTCACAGCGGCGAAGCTCACAATCCTGTCTCCAGAACCTCCTTCCAGACACACACACACAGACTGAGGATCTGCCCACCTCCGGAGAGAGAAAAGGGGCCTCAGAGGAAAGGCCACTGAAGACTATTCTGACATCTGGCAGCTCTCAAACATAGCTCTGCATCGCAGTCACCTGGGGGCAATTTTCTCCCTTAAATCATTTCAGAATGGGCGCTTAAAAATTACAGAAAGTCACACAGAAAAATAACCTACAGAAAAGTTTCAAAATAAAAAAGGACCCCCAATTGAAAAAAAAAAAGGACTCTCATCAAGAGTCACTGATTATTAACATTTTACTAAGTTAGCTATTTTCTATCTCTGTATTTACATTTTCCCAGAAACATTTGAGAGTAAACCGCAGACTTGATGCCCTTTACCCCTAACTGTATCGAGTGGGTAGTTCCTATGAACATAACCGCAGTACAGTGATCAAAAGCAAGAAATTAACATTGATACACTGATCTACATATGTTCAGATTTTGCCAACCATCCCAATAATATCCTTTTTGGAAAAATAATTTTGGTCCAAGGTCCAGTCCAGGACTGACACAACGATGTGGGTAGCGTGTTTCTAACCTTGATCTAACCTTCCCTAGCCTGTCTTTGTCTTTCATGACAAAGGTTTGAAGAGCATAGGCCAGTCGTAGAATGTCCCTCAGCCTGAATGTGATGTTTGTTCCTGATTAGACTGAGGTAGTGCGTGTTGGCGGACTGTCACAAAAAGCAGTGTCTTGTCTTTCTCAGTGCATCATACCAGGAGGCACACAATGTCACTCAGGCTCACAGGTGGTTGTGTCCACTTTGATTACTTGATCATGGTGGTATCTGCCAGATTTCTCCACTAGAAAGATACAACTGCCTCTTGGAAATTAATAAACATTTTGTGTGGAGACTTTGAGATATGAAGTCAGCCTGCTCTTCATCAAAATTTCACCCATTAAGAATTCCCGTTGTGCACCCATTTATGATAAAAACCCTTCAGAAAGTGGGCATAGGGGGAACCTACCTCAACATAATAAAGGCTATCTATGACAAACCCAGGGCTCACATCATTCTCAATGGTGAAAAGCTGAAAGAATTCCCACTGAGATCACAAACAAGACAGGGAGGTCCACTCTCACCACTACTATTCAACATAGTTTTGGAAGTCCTAGCTACAGCAATTAGAGAAGAAAAAGAAAAAAAAGGAATCCAAATTGGAAAGGAAGAAGTAAAACTATCACTTTTTGCAGATGACATGATACTATACCTACAGAATCCTAAAGACTCTACCAGAAAACTGTTAGAGCTCATCAATGAATTTGGCAAAGTTGCAGGATACAGAATTAATACACAAAAATCAACTGTATTTCTATATACTAACAATGAAAGATGAGAAAGAGAAATTAGGGAAGCAATTCTGTTTACCATTGCATCAAAAAGAATCAAATACCTGGGAATAAGCCTGCCTAATGAAACAAAAGACCTGTACTCTGAAAATTATAAGGCGCTGATGAAAGAAATCAAGGATGACATGAACAGGTGGAAAGACATACCATGCTCTTGGATTGGAAGAGTCAATATTATCAAAATGACTATACTACCCAAGGCAATATACACATTCAGTGCAATCCATATCAAATTACCAAGGACATTTTTCACAGAACTAGAACAAAATATTTTAAAGTTTGTTTGGAAACACAAAAAAAACAGAATAACCAAAGACATCCTGAAAAACAAAAATTGAGCTGGACAAATCAGGCTCCCTGACTTCAGATTCTACTACAAAGCTACAGTCATCAAAACCGTATGGTACTGGCACAAAGACAGAAATATAGATCAGTGGAACAGGATAGAAAGCCCAGAATTAAATCCACGCATCTATAGTCAAATCTATGACAAAGGAGGCAAGAATATACATTGGACAAAAGATGGCCTCTTCAGTAAGTGGTGCTGGGAAAACTGGACAGCTACATGTAAAAAAATGAAAATAGAACACTTCCTAACACCATGCACAAAAATAAACTCAAAATGGATTAAAGACCTAGATATAAGACCAGATACTATAAAACTCTTAGAGGAAAACATAGGCCAAACACTCTCTGACATAAATGATAGCAACATCTTCTCAGATCCATGTGTCAGAGTAAGGACAATGAAAAGAGAAATAAACAAATAGGACTTAATTAAACTTTAAAGTTTCTGCACAGGAAAGGAAACCCTAAACAAAATGAAAAGACAACCCACAGAATGGGAGAAAATATTTGCAAATGATGCGACTTACAAGGGATTAATCTCCAAAACTTACATACAATTACCAAAGAAACAAACAACCCCATCAAAAAATGGACAGAGGATCTAGGCAGACAGTTCTCCAGAGAAGACATGCAGATGGCAAATAAACACATGAAAAGATGTTCAACATCGCTCCTCATTAGAGAACTGCAAATCAAAACCACTATGAGGTACCACCTTACACCGGCCAGAATGGCCATCATCAAAAAGTCTACAAACAATAAGTGCTGGAGAGGGTGTGGAGAAAAAGGAACCGTATTACGCTGTTGGTGGGAATGCAAATTGGTGCAACCACTGTGGAAAACAGTATGGAGATTCCTCAGAAAACTCAAAATAGAATTACCATTTGATCCAGCAATCCCATTCCTGGGCATCTATCCAGAGGATACCATGACTCGAAAAGACACATGTACTCCAGTGTTCATTGCAGCACTCTATGCAATAGCCAGCTCATGGAAACAACCTAAATGCCCATTGACAGAGGAGTGGACAGGGAAGATATGGTACATACACACAATGGAATGTTACTCAGCCATTAAAAGGAACGAATTACCAACATTTATAGCAACATGGATGGACCTAGAAATTATCATGCGAAGTGAAACCAGTCAGACAATTAGACAGCAACACCCAATGCTACCGCTTACATGTGGAAACTAAAAAGACACAATGAACTTCTTTGCAGAACAGAGAATGACTCACAGACTTTGGGGGGATGCACTGTGGGTGTGGGACACAAAACTATCAAATTGACTTGTGATGATTTGTGTATATCTATAATTGAAATAAAATCCATTAAGTTAAAAAAATAAATAAAAATAAAAGTGGTGAACTGTCAAAAAAAAAAAAAAAAAAAGAATTCCCATTGTGGCTCAGTCGTAACGAACTCAACTAGGATCCACGAAGATGCCATTTCTCCAAGGAGCACTTAGGGCACTTTTTGAAAATTCTCACAGATTCTTACCCTTACCCTATACATACGAAATCACAGTCTCAGAAGATGGGACTCAAAAACTTCATATTTCATAAATGCCCCACATGATCCTTACCGGGAGGCCTGGCACTGATCTGAGGACAGCATCTGGGATAACTAGACCCAGTGCACAACCTCGTCTCCAGGACCGCACCTCTGATAACCGGTTGCCCATGTGAAGATTACAGCAGTAGTGACCTCACTGCTGACACGGCGCCCTGACGTTAGTTTTAAATGCTTTCAATTGCTACAAAAAATGTCCTTGGTCACCGACCTGAAACAAAAGTACAGCAGGCAAAAATCAAGTTATAAATGGTATGGGTGGACTGACACCATATATTTGTTCCTGGGTATGAGATTTTTTTTAAAAATTAAAGTTGATTTAAATGGTGTGCA
>PVHT020000128.1:2223879-2251792 GCA_004024745.2 Catagonus wagneri
CCTCACTGCTGACACGGCGCCCTGACGTTAGTTTTAAATGCTTTCAATTGCTACAAAAAATGTCCTTGGTCACCGACCTGAAACAAAAGTACAGCAGGCAAAAATCAAGTTATAAATGGTATGGGTGGACTGACACCATATATTTGTTCCTGGGTATGAGATTTTTTTTAAAAATTAAAGTTGATTTAAATGGTGTGCAAATAAGACAAAAAAAATATGGGTTATTAATACAATTAAAAATTTAATGACAAAACTTAAACTGTTGCTTTGCTACCTGGGCCCTTTGTCCTGGCCTGTCACCCTTCTTCTGTCAGGTATCTGACATGCTGGTTATCTCTTCCTGCTCTGGGTCACCTGCCCCTATGTCCTCACGTAAGAACCTGAATGCTGGCTGGACAGACACGAGCTCTTTAGCACCTCACTACTGTGAAGGCTCTGTTGACACAACCGTTTATAAACAAACCTCTATTAGGTTTGATTGTTCAGGTAGCCACAAATCCACGTCTTTAAAATTAATTTCTCTACCTAACCTGTGAGAGTATCATGAGATTCTGACAAAGAATTTTGAAAAGCAGTTTCCTTCTTTGTCTATAACATTGGTCTAATCTTCCAGGATGGCAAATCTTCCTGAAAAATTAATTAGAACTAGGAGAGAGCAGGCGAGTCCTCCAGGGTGCTGATAAAGTTCTATTTCTAGACTTGGGTGGTAGTTACACGGATATGTTCACTCTTAAAAAGTCATCAGGTGGTACACATAAGAGTGATGTGCTTTTCCAGGGAAAGAAAGGCAGGAAGAAGGAAGGAATATTAAGCTTTATTTTATTCTGCCTTTTTAGGGCTGCACCTGCAGCATATGGAGGTTCCCAGGCTAGGGGTCGAGTCTGAGCTACAGCTCCCAGCCTACATCACAGCCATAGCAACGCCAGATCTGAGCTGAGTCTGTGACCTACACCACAGCCCATGACAACACCGGATCCTTCCTTAACCCACTGAGTGAGGCCAGGGATCGAACCTGCATCCTCATGGCTACTAGTCAGGCTCATTTCTGCTGAGCTATGACAGAACTTGTAGCTCTGATATAAAGCTTTAAACCAGTCTATTTTCATGGAGTCCACACTAACTCCAAGAGATCACCTCTCTTTATAAATGCTCATACAGGAGGTCTCAAAGACAGGCCCTGTTATTCTGAAAAGCAAAACAGTTACCATCCTGTCTCCTTTCTCCTCTCTCAATGATGCTTAAAAATTTATATATGCTGGGGTCTTGTGATAATACCCTCAAGTTTTCATTTGATTTTTCAATCCCTAACTCATCTGAAGAAGCCAGTGACTCTTTTCCTCCCTCCTCATACTTTTGGGCTCAAGTTCTTCTTAAACATGTCTGTTTTATTCTTTCTGGCAGGAAGACCATTCTCCTTTAAAGAGAAGTTAGAGGCAAAATAGAAGAGAGGACGGTGATGCCCTCTCTGTCATCTGGTACATTAAATCGCCTGACTGAAGCAGGGGACCAACACCCTCATTCCCCTCACTCTGAACACTAACTGCTTGGGCAGGTCCTTTGTTCTTAGCATCCCAGGTCCCTCCCACCTAGTATTCCTGATATTTGCACCCTTGTTCTCTATTTGTTCTTGGTTATACGCCCCTTTGTCATCTCTTAGACAAAAGCTCAATTCTAACTGCTCTCCATGCAGCCTGGGTGGTCTGTTTAGGTGTCTCCTCTCTGCTCCTTGCAGGAATCACTTGAGACTGTATGAAGCACATTTCATTGTTCAGCCTGTGAGTCATCCTTCCCCTCAAAGCTCATGCCCAAACATCATATCTACTTTTTCCTGTACCCTTGAAAATCTGCTTTCTCCTAAACTCAGAGACCTGCATTTCCGGTGTCTTTTCCAGACATGCCCACTTCCTGCTAAGGTCCCTAACACCTGCACTTCACCACACAAATCCCTCTTGATGCTCAGAATACAGTTTCAGTGAAGCCTTTTTCTTTAATCATCTGACAGATAAAACTGTCTGAAAAGTGAGCTAAGAATTACAGCATTTCAAGAATTGATCAGAGTCTTGTTTTCTGCAGGTTTCCAGGGCCCCAGAAACATAAAAGACCCACTGTGCCACATAGCTCGCTTCTGCACCCAGTTTTCTAATCTCAACTCAAGAAGCCTCTTCTACACTGAGGGTAAAGAGCTGACATCTTATCCCAGGGTTTGTCTCTCTGCTTTTGGTGGGCTAAGAGCCGGTATCTGGATTTCTGTTTTACCAAAAAGCCAAAACTTGATAAGCAAAGTACTGAACAAGACCTGCTCTGCAGTCAGAGAGACCTGAGTTCAAGCCCCAGTTCTAGGGTTTTCAAGCCATGTGACTGTAGGAAGTTACTAAATCTTTTTGGACCTCAGTTTCTTCATCTATATAATGAAGGTTAGTATTATTTATCTTATAAGATTTTTTGGGGGGATGAAATGTGACAATATATAAAGAGATCAGCACACTTCCTGGAAATTACTATTTTTACTTTCCTGCTAAGACAGGCAGCATGCCTAGGTTATTAGGCTTCCCAGAAGCGGGACAGGCTACCTGTGGCAGGGTGTCAGGAAGAATGTACCATCTCCTGCTGAGTGGCCCTAGGTTCTCATCCTCAGCTCCTCTGGCTAGAAAGACAAAGCCAGTGTAGGAAGAAGTCATAGGGGAGAAATGTAATTAACAAGCTAGAGTGAGAGACAGGGAGAAGGATTAAAGAAGCTAATTAGAACTGGCTAAAGGGAGGCCACAGAGTGAAAAACATGGAAGAGAGAGAGCTAAAGAGAAATTATCTGTGGCCTATAATTATTCAACGAACGTCTCCCAGTAGCTGTCTCAGGCAGTCTGAGGGAAGCGAGGTAGGATCAACAAGGTTAAGCAGAAGAAAATTTAAGGCTAAGACATTTGGGAGATTTTTCTCAATGAGATGTATCAAGTTTATAGAGACCACAGAGGCAGTGTTGGCTATGTCATCTGCACCAGGTGGTGGTGTGACTGTCCCCCAAGGCACTGAAGGTGAGGGAGAGCAGCGCAGCAGGGTAAGAGGGCTTCAGGGAAGTCATCTGGCCAACCCCCGTTTCCAGCTATAGGCCCCACTTTCTCAAAAGGCCCTGAGTGGCTCAGACAGAACCTTCTTACTTGCCAGCTCTGGCTCTCAAGAGTCCTGAGACACGTGCTAGCAAACCCCCACCTTCTCTTCCCACTGTCTCATCTCTTCCATCAGAGCCACCGGAATCCAGTGGGGCCTATTTTGCTTCCGCCACGCAACTGCAGACATGTTTATGAATGAGCCATCTCTTAACAGCAGAAGAAAAGGCAATGATCGTGGGATGGTCTATAGCAGAAAATGACAACACTGAAACACTTCATTTCCAGGATTACGAAGTTGTATAGACTACAAATCTCTCTGCTGCACAACATACATAACAAGTCCCCAAAATAGCCTTTGTTTGCTGAGGTTCTGCTTAGATATTTAAGGTTTCTGACAGTTCAAATATGGTGAACAACATGGTGAACCATCCAGCTATTCTGCATCATTGGTATTTGGAAAGATCTTTGTGAACAACTACTTCTAGTTCTGAGAGGCAAGCATGGCACCCAGGCTCCTGGATTTCCATGGGGGAGGATCAGCATGGCCTCCGTGGCCAGCTCCATTTCAGACGGCTGATCTCACAGCCTGAGTGGCCATGGCTTTCCTGCTCCGACACTTCTGTCTCATTGTAACGGAGGAGAAAATTGGATGGAATGGGTCTGCTGAGTCCCCAGCCAGGCTCATGGCTCACCATGTCTCCTCTAGCTTAAAAAGGACACAGAGGTTCCCTGATGCAAGAACAAAACAGGGAGGCCTGACCTTGTCGCTAGACACCAGAATGGGGGCCTAAAAGTAAAGTGAACAGTTCCCACTGCCTGGAGATCTTTGCGAACCGGAGAAAATCCCCCATTACTCACAGCTTCCGGAGACAGAATGATGGATGGTTTTGTCTGTGAGCAAGCTCTTTGTTCAGTCAGCTGGTCAACAAATCCTGAATGAGCCCAGAGTACACAGGGTCCTCAGCGAAGCATCTTGGGGCCAGAGCAAAGAACGAAAATAGTTCCTGCCCCTACTAGACAAAACCAACAGCCGACAGACCATGCAGAGAGCCACTCTATTAGACAAGAAACGTGCAAGAGGATGGCTTCAATAATATTAGGTGTAATCTGAAAAGTGGAGAGCTTTGACCAGGAGGGTGTCCCGGAAGAATGACTTTGGCAAGATCAAAAGTCACTCAGATAGGAGTTCCCTTCGTGGCTCAGCGGTTAACAAACTTGACTAGGATCCAGGAGGATGCAGGTTCGATCCTTGGTCTTGCTCAGTGGGTTAAGAATCCAGTGTTGCCGTGAGCTGTGGTGTAAGTCGCAGACACGGCTTGGATCCCACATTGCTGAGGTGCAGGCCGGCAGCTGTAGCTCCGATTTGACCCCTAGCCTGGGAACCTCCATGTGCCGTGAGTACAGCCCTAAAAAGCGAGAAAAAAAAAAGAGGGCACTCAGATAAGAGGAGAAAGGCTAAACACCTGCATGTTTTACCCAAATGAATTCAGACAAAAATCTACTTTTTTTCTTTCAAAGAAAATATGAAGAATCATCTTCCACAGACCCTTTTAACTCTTTTACTAATAAGTCACTAAAAGGCCCTCTGTTGGAATCATTCTAATGTCAGTGAAAAAGTTATAATCATAAAATAGTTAATATCAAAATGTAAACGGTTTGTTTAAGATTCAGCAATTGTTGCTGAATCAAACACATAAGCTCTATGGCTTGAATAGCAAGGGAAACAAAAGGCTTGACGATTTACTGCTCGTTAAAGCCTGTCTGGCTGAATTTTAGATTGCAACTTAAAAGAAAAAACATTAAACCAGTTCAAGTGTGAACTGACATATGCGCAGCAGTTTTCAGCTGCCTGCAAATGGGGCAAGGACACAGTCTGGAATGTGACTTGCACACACAGGCTGTGGGTAGGCATGTTCCCGAGTGCTGGGTGTAGGGGTAGAGCGGGAGGTGAGCATACCACCAGAGAGAAAGCACTGGGACGCAGGGCCCAGGCTCCCACCAGGGCCCGAGTTCAGCACAGTGTGACAGTCCAGCCCCAGTTAGCTTCTGCCTGCATGAAGGCTAAGGGGCTCGAGGAGAGCCAAACGGTAGGCTGGGGCTCGCTTCTGCTGGGAGGAGTGGGTAAGCATAAGCTTCTTGAACTTCCTCCCCCTTTCTGGCCTGCCTTGTCAGACACTTCCATGAAGCCAGAGAGGGACTCCTGCCTTGATAAATCTGATTGGCCTTGTGACCGTCACAGGACTCAAGTCTGGTCTCAGAAATAGTCCTTTGCGGTAGGTTTGTGGGGTGATGATCAGAACCTTTGTCTGACTCCTCTTGGTCACTGGGCTATAAAAGTGCTTCAGATTTTACCATGTGGGAATTGTTTCTTTGAGTCTTAAAGATAATTCTGTCTTTCAGGGTCCCCTATTAAAGTGCCACTGCCTCTGGGCTGGGAGAACCAGTCATGTATAAGGAGTGGGACCATATAATTTATTGTCCAAACTGGGACACTTTTAAGAGTAAAAAAGCAGCACTATTAATTACTGCACTGGAAGAAGAGGCATAAACAGAACAAGCGGTCCCCTCTGTACAAGGTTTTGTGTTAAGTCCGTGAAGATCCAAAGGTTAATGAAAAACTTGCACAGTCTTGGACTCTGGACATTGAGCTGAGGAGCAAAGGATGCTGGGAACAGGCCAAAGCTAGGCACGCATAGGTGGGAAAAACCAACAGCCCAAAACATCATGGTAGAGTTCAAGGAGACAGCTCCACAAAGGAAAAGACCATGCATGGGTTCTGGAGCCAGACAGACCTGAGTTTGGCTCCTGGACCTCCCTTCTGATAACCGTGATTAAACTGTCTCTGCTCCAGCTTCCTTGTCTATAAAATGAAGACGATTTCATTGGGAGGATTAAATGAGGTACCAGTTTAATAGTGCCTGGCACATAATGTTCAGTAGGTTTAACGTTATTAGCATTATCGGGACCAGCCCTCTACCTAAAACCCAGCCAGTTCTATACACGCCCCAGTCAGAGGTAGAGGAGAGAGAGAAAGAGAGAATAACACTGGAAGGGCAGACTGAGCTTCTTTCTGCAAACTAACCCCTGAAGGGTCCCTCCAGGGCTGAGCGCTCAGGGGCTTGGACCGCAGCCGCTCCTGAGGCTCTTGGAGCTGATGACGGTTGCCTTGCCCTCTGTCTTAGACTTTACCGACCCAGCCTAACAGCTACAGCTCTACCTTCAACTCCTGGAGGCACATGCTTCCTCTTTGCCAGCTCCTTCACTGTAGACCACAGAGACAAGGGCCTTTCCAAAGTGACTGAGCCTGCTCCTGATGGCTCGAGACGATGGTGTCTGTCAAGTGGTACTACCTTCTCCTGGGCCTCTTAGGACAACAGAAATGCAAAAGTAAGGGCAGCTCCTCACAGTCATTAGGAGCATGGATTCTGGGGGTGCCACCACCTAATAGCTCTTAAAGGCTTTCCAAAGGTTAAGTCGCCTAATCCTTATGACAACTCTATGGGGCAAATGCTATTATTAACCCATTTTACAAATCTAGAAACTGAGTCAGAGGTTAAGTAGTTTTTCTCAAAGACATGTAGTTAACAAGTGGCAGAGGCCTGAGAGCTCAAAAACAGGGGCTAGGAGATGTGGATTCCACTGGAGTTAATCACAAACTACTAGCTGAGTGGCCAGGAATGCGTCCTTACCTTATCTGAACTTTACTTCTATTATTTGTCAAGAAGCTGTGCTATATAACCAAAGGATCTGCTTTGAGTATCAAATGATAGAGGGCAAGTGAAATCACTGTAAAAATGAGTTCCCACCATGGTGCCATGGAAACAAATCCGACTAGGAACCATGAGGTTGCAGGCTCGATCTTTGGCCTTGCTCAGTAGGTTAAGGATCTGGCGTTGCCGTGAGCTGTGGTGTGGGTTGCAAATGTGGCTTGGATCCCATGTTGTTGTGGCTCTGGTGTAGACCGGCAGCTGTAGCTCCAATTTGACCCTTAGCCTGGGAACCTCCATATGCCATGGGTAAGAAGCTAAAAAAAGCAAAAAAAAAAAAGTGTTTAAATATTACGATGGCACTGCCAACATCCACCATCATTTAGCTTCAGAGAGCTGGACTCAGTATGGAGAAGAGGGAACCTGGTCCACTATTACTCTCCCATCCCTAGGACTCTAGACACTCTGGCTTAAGGTAAAGGAGGAATTACACTAACACAATGGTTTTCAAAGTGTGGGCTCTGGGCCAGCAGTACCAGCATCACCTGGGAACTAGTGTGAAGCAAAAATTCTCAGGCTCCAACCCAGACTTACTGAATCAGAAACTTCAGGGAAGAGGCCTGGCAATCTAGTATTTTTTTTTGGTTTGGTTTGGTTTGGTTTGGTTTGTTTGTTTTGGCCACCCCGTGGCATACAGAGTTCCCAAGCCAGGGATAGGATCTGAGCTGCAGTTACAACCTACGCTGTAGCTATGGCAATGCTGGATCCTTGACCCACTGTGCCAGGCTGGGGACTGAACCTGAGTCCTGGTTGATCCCACTGTGCCACAGAGGGAACTCTTTTTTCCACCCCTATTGATCTGTATTTTAACAAGCCTACCAGGTGCCTCAGATAGATACATGCTTAAGAGTGCAAACTCCTAGGCTAGAGGGTCCCTGGCCAGATGACAGGCTGGGCTCTCTCTAGCCTTGGCGAGGAAAGGCCTGCTTCAGGGGCTTGAGCTTATGCAAAAAGACCCAGGCCCCAAGGGCCACTGCCAAGAAGATGAAAAGCTCCCAATAAAACCCAAACCCACATGGTCACACTGATCAAAACACAATAAAGAAGAAAGTGAGAAATCTGACAAAAGGAAAACGCAGCTTCGGTGGGGGACAAAATACAACAATCTTCTGTCGGAGATGAGAAGCATAAAAGGGATGTTAGATGTTCAAAGAACCAAATGTCGAAACGACAAAAAATACAAGAATAAAGACAAAGTGTGGACATCAAAGCCACATGGGCCTCAGTCTAATGATGGCAGTCGCAGGAAACAGCAACACCCCCAAGAGCAGAGCCTGTGCTCCCCACCCCCAACATGACAGCCTATATACATAGAGTCTCAAGGGGAAAAGTACCAGCAGTTAGTCACTGAATCCTGCTTGTTGGAATGAGCAAAAGCTTGTGAAAAGTCACCAGAGGCTCTGGTGAGAAAAGCTAGGCTAAGGAGGCCCTGCGGACCGAGGGTGGGAGCGCGGTCATTAAGGGAGGAGCCCTGTGGGGTGTTCCTGGCAGTCTCTGATGCCTGCCAAGACTTAACCTGGAAGGGCAGGTAGAGGGCCTGGCTGCCGGCTATAACGAGCCCTGACCTGGGCCCACGTCCAAGTCCGAAAGCCTTTAATGTGGGTTTGGGCCAGAGGCAGGGCAGGGGTAGGAGGGGCGGATGGGAGAAGCAGTGCTCGGCCCAGGGAGCAGACCCAGCCCTGGGCTGTGGGTACCTTGGAGGACGAGGCAGCAAGTAGAACACAGAGCCTCTGACCAAGGCGTCTCCACACAGAAAACCTATCTGGCCATATACAGGCCGGTCCCCCAGCCCCGAGGAACCGGTCATGTGGCTTCAGTGCTTCCACTCAGAAATCTGACGAAAATGACCCTATGGAAGGACCAAAAAAGGATCCCCACGCCCCCATGAATTTCTCACCTCATATGTGCAGTGCCCTCTGCTGCCTCTTTGCCTGGCATGTCCCCCACCCCGCCATGGCTGGGCTAGTTCCCCCTCCTGCGAGCTCTCTCTAAACACTGCCTCAGAGAAAATTCGCTGACCACCTAAAGCGCACAGCGCCCTGCCGTGCATTCCCAGGGCCCCCTTTCTCCTTCACCACACTCAACGGATTTGGTCCAAGTCTGTTTCCCCTACTCAGCCGCTTTCACCTCGAGGACGTGGCCTGTGCCTTGCTGCCGGTTCACCGTAACCTCATTCTTTAGGCTGTCTGGCCCAGCGCCCAGTACTCAGCAGGCACCGCCTAAAAGGATGAGCCTGGCTCCATGTCACTCTCCAATTGGGGCACTGAGGCCTGGACTACCCAGCCCCACAACTGGGTGTGTGGACAGATTAGACACGACCTCCTCCCTCCCTTTCTGAGCACCTTACCCACTCTGAGAGCTCACACAGGGCGGACTCCAGCCTGTCCTCAATTCTGCCTTCCTTTCCTCCTCTAGTTTGCTTCCCTTAACCAACTCCCTGTTGGTCCCCATCACCCCCCCGCAACTGCTTGAGAAGAAGGATACAGCAGAGATGTTCAATGAGCCCTGGGGTACCCTTCTGGGACTATCTGTACATGGCAAAGAGAGGTAATAGATGTGTTAAAAAACCAAGACATTGATACCCAATGGTATTAACAGAATTTCAGGCAGCAGCAGGAGGAAAACAAAAGATTTGGGGGACAGGGCTCCATGTGGCTCCTGAAATCAACCTCTCACAGGTAACTTTGGCTGTGCCATGTCCAAGATCAGCCCTTGGCCCAATCCTAAGGTCAGCCACTTGCCAGCCATGGCGGGGCAGACACAGACAAGTCTGCAGGTAGTCACTGTCACCGCCTTTCAGCCCAACCTCACATGGCTGCCCTCCTTGATAACAGCCCTCTGGCTAAAGACCAGGAAGCTAGGCTACAACTTCTGCTTTCTTTTCCGGAACCCTAATGACAGTCCAACTTTCCAGACCCATGTCAGGTCAGCACGGCATCAGTGGCCCTTTGGCCACTCTCCTCCTGCTGCAATACTCCGAGTGCTACCCAACCTCTACTCCAACTAAGAGCCACCCACAGTCAGCTCTGCCTGGTGACCCTAAGACACTGACATGCTGGGGTGATCCACTGAGGAGGTGGCATAGAGCCACACAGAGGAGCACAAACAAACATTGGCAGAGGGCAAGGTCAAGTTGACAGATATACAATGAGAAAGAAGTACATGAACTGCAGTGACATAATGTAGCATAACAGATGGATAATTAGATTTATTCTAAGAGCTGTAAAAGTAAGTAATTAAATAAAAATATGGAACAATGAATCTGCCACAGAGACACCTAACAGCCTCATGAGGGCCCTGCAGCTGGCACAAGCAGCCTGGGAAAGAAGCAGTGGGCAAGGAACCTCCAGCACTGCCCTGGTGTTTTAGGGACAATAAATTCAGCACCAGCTCAAGCTGGGCACCAGGGGACAGCCCGACTGTAGAGGGAGATAATCACATCCGTGGCTGCAGAGAGTAGGCGCCACAGGAGTACAGTCCCTGGTCCACATATGGAAGACGACAGCCTGAGGCAGACTGATCAGCTCCCCATCACTGGCATGTTTGGCAAGGCCCCTGCAAAGCGAGGCTGACAGATTGTATTTATCTCTGCAGAAGCAGAGGAAGGAGATGAAAAATGCATGCATGGATGACAAGATTAACTGACACCAAGAGGCAGGCTGGGAGGTTCAGGCCTCCACCCTCCTCCCACAGGCTGGCAGTAGACGGTGAGGGTGCTGTTACCCACCTAAGAGACATCAAGTAAGCACCCCATGTGGCCTGCGCAGGGTTCCACCAATGGAGCAGCTTCCCTGTGCACAGTATCAGCTATTTGGAAGCAAAGAGCTAGGTCAGCTGGAAGCTGTTTTCTACGAGTCAGGACTCTTTTTGAGGCACCAAAACGGATTTCGGACTCATCTAAGGATAAAAACTAAGTTTGCTGGGTCCCATTATGAAGAATGATGACAAAAGGAAAAGAACAACAGGGTCCAGAGGCTTAAGCAATATGCCAGGCCCTTTCTCAGGCTGCATCTCTAGGCTTTGCTTTCCTTTCTAGACGAAGCTGCATTCTCTAGGCAGAGAAGAGCCTGATGGCCACTGGAAGGCCCTGAACACATCAGTCCCAGCAGAAAGAATTCCCTCTCTCAAGCGGTACAGAATCCGGGGCAGGACTTCAATTTGTCCCGTCTGTGTCACATGCCAATCCCTGGGCCAGTCACTGCACAGATGGAAGAAGCACTCTGAATGGCTAGTCTAGGTCATAAGACCAGCCTGAACTGCGAAGGGAAGAGGTATGGCACAAAGATTAATAGCCTGACCTGACCATGTAGTTCCGATAAAAAAATCCGCAAAGGAAAGAAAGAGTTTTCCAAAGGAAGAAGATAGAATAATGTTTTGAGAAACCAAAAACAACCTGTCAAGAGGCTTCACAGCTCACCACACTGTCTGATCCCACCTCAAGCCGTAACACTGGGGAATAACTAGCTGCTTGTGGCCAGATCGGGAGTCAGGCCGGGTATGAAACGGTCTGGCTGGGGCTCTCCATTCAGAGATCCAGTTTGACCTGACCAATTTCAAAAGCTCCAAAGGCCTGCTGACTGTCCCTTTAACAGTGGCCCATCCTTGTGACCTGTCCCCATAGCCCAAGCACCAGACCACGTGGACACCAAGTAGCTTTCCACTTAGGAAACTCTCACAGTACTAAAGAATCAAGGCCCCAGGCAGCCAACTCCTTGGAGCTTTTCCACACCCACTACTTGAATCTCTGTCCTAAAGCACCAACCACACAAAATAAACTCTCTGCAACCTGGAAACCGCAGCTCAGTATCTCTGAGAAGGAGCCAAGAGTGGGGATGAGGTGCAGCCCAGAACCACTCCTCCCGGTCACACCCACGGTTCCACGGGGTGGCTCCTCTCTCTCAAGATGCTCCTACTACTGGAAAAGGAGAAAGGTTTTTATTTTATTTTATTTTATTTTATTTTACTACTTTACTTTCTACTTCACTTGACTTCTTTACTTTACGGGCCACAGGTAAGGCATATGGAAGTTCCCAGGCTAGAGGCTGAAGCTGAGCGGCAGCTGCTGGCCTACACCACAGCCACAGCATCGCAGGACCCGAGCCGCATCTGCGACCTACACCGCAGTTCAAGGCAACACAGGGTCCTTAACCCACTGAGCAAGGCCAGGTTTTCTTTTCTTTTCTTTTTTTTTTTTTTTTTTTTGCCTTTTGTCATTTTAGGGCCGCACTGGTGGCATGTGGAGGTTCCCAGGCTAGGGGTCTAATCGGAGCTGTAGCCGCCGGCCTACACCAGAGCCACAGCTACCCAGGATCCGAGCCGCATCTGCGACCTACACCACAGCTCACGGCAACGCCGGATCATTAACCCACTGAGCAAGGGCAGGGATCGAACCCGCGACCTCATGGTTCCTGGTCGGATTTGTTAACCACTGAGCCACGATGGGAACTCCAAGGCCAGATTTTCAAATCCATGTCCTCATGGATCCTAGTCAGGTTCATAAATGGCTGAACCACAGCGGGAACTCCCAGAAGCAGGCATTTTAGGTTCGGAAACACAAAATCCACCATATCCCTGCTGCCACAGAAGCCACCACTGCTCAGTACCCAAGGTGCTCACGCGGGGGCTCTTCCTGAACATGGCTTTCAGAAGAGAGTCCTCGGCCTTTATGCACGCGCCTCTATCCCCTCATCAGGCCCCAGCGACAGCCTCAGTCAGCTCTCTGGCTAATTATCAAAGCTAATTACCCCCTTCTCAAGGGGCTGTGGGAGCTCAGATCTCCTGCAGCCTGCACATATCACAGCCTCCCTCGGAAAGCCCAGAACAAGCTCTGCCAGGGTCCCTGGGGAGAGTTGAGACATAATCGGGAGGCCTCTTTGTTCTGAGGCCAGCTGGGGACAGGGGATCTCAGGGACCTATGGGAGCCAGACTCAGCAGAGGCATCTCTAGGCTTGAGCTCAATCACATTCTTACGTGATTCCAGCAACTTCGCCAGTGACCTGGGGCCTGTCCCCGCAGAGATGTGGCCAACACACAGCTACCAAGTTCTTTCTGCTACTGAGGTCTTCTCTAGAAATTCAGAAAAAGGAAGCTCAGCTCCCACGTGGAGCAGCTAAATGCTCTGGCCATACCTGGCATTCTGGAGCCACACTTGAAGGTCTGGCCCGGTGCAGCCATGCTGGGCTCAGATGTAAAAACCTCCAGCCAGACTGACAAGCAGCTTGCCCACAGACGGCCCTCTGGTCCAGAATCTTTGAGCTGGCTCCCCTCCTGCTCCACATACACCACAATTTGTTGCTGCCATTAAAAGCCCCAGAGACAAGAAAGTTCCTGCCTCCACTTTGCTCCTGCTCCTCCTAAGCACAGGCTGGAGCCAATCAGCAGCCAAGACCTAGACTGAACCTCAGTAACTACGAACCCCAAGCGGAGCCAAAAACAACTTTCCTTGAGCCGCAAACTAAATGAAAGTTTTTTTGTTTTTTAACTGAGAGAAGCAGTTCCAACAGAAATTAACCTTTCTCCCCCACCCTTCAGAATTACTGATCTTGGACAAACCACACACATCAAAACAGTATCTCAATCAAGGGTTTAATCCTCCCCACCAAAAGCAAAGAGGGGGCCATGAGGATAGTTTTGGGGTACCCTGAGTCTAACAGATGCAGGGCAAATGGCCCCTGGGTCCTTCCCCAGGAAGGAGAAGAGAGCAGAGTGCTAAGAACAGGAGGAAGGCAACAACTGTGGGGCTAAGGCACTGGAGACCCAGGGAGTAAGTCTTGTTTAGCGCCAATAAAGAGAACAGGACTCTGAGAGTCGGGCCATGGAATTTATGAATAACGCCTCACTGACCACCAGGCTGAAGGATTCTTTTTTTTTTTCTCTTTTTGCCTTATCTGGGGCCGCACCCACGGCATATGGAGGTTCCCAGGCTAGGGGTCCAACAGGAGCTGTAGCTGCCGGCCTTCGTCACAGCCACAGCAAAGCAGGATCCGAGCTGCGTCTGCAACCTACACCACAGGTCACGGCAACGCCAGATCCTTAACCCATTGAGCAAGGCCAGGGATCGAACCCGCAACCTCATGGTTCCTAGTCGGATTCGTTAACCACTGAGCCACGATGGGAACTCTAGGCTGAAGGATTCTGAACAGATTATTGAGTTTACCCCAAAACTCAAGCCAATGAAAGGTTATGTACCATAACGGTTCAGAGGGCTGGTACCAGAACATTTAACTGCAATGTCTCTTTTAATTTCATTATATCATTTAATTAGAAAACGATATAAGTTCATGGTAAAAAAAAAAATGTGGAGTTCCTGTTGTGGCTCAGTGGATTAAGAAGTTGACATAGTGTCCGTGGGGATGCGGGTTTGATCCCTGGCCTTGTTTAGTGGGTTAAAGATCCGGCAGTGCCAGAGGCTGCAGTGTAGCTGGCAGACGTGGCTCAGATCTGGCATTGCTGTGGCTGTGGCGTAGGCCGGCAGCTGCAGCTCCGATTTGACCCCTGGCCTGGGAACCTCCATATGCTCCAACTGTGCTCATTAAAAAAAAAAAAAAATTCATGCAGTATAGAAAGTGCAAAATAGAAAAGTTCTTCTATCTCATAATCTCATTCCTTTTATGCTCAGAGATAAAAGCTAATTATGATATATTTATATGCACTATAAATGTATACATTAATCTTCACACATTTACCTTTTATATGAATGGATCATTACCGTACATGCCATTTTCAAGGTAGAGACACTATTTTACAGAAAGGAGAGGGCTCCTAAGGTCTTCTAAATGCCATCCCCTTATGCCAGGGAGAGCAGCAAACAGAAGGGAAGAGGGTGGGCAATCTCTCTTTTTTTTTTGTCTTTTTAGGGCCGCACCTGAGGCATACGGAGGTTCCCAGGCTAGGAGTCGAATCAGAAGGTTATAGCCACTGGCCTACATCACAGCCACAGCAACGTGGGATCCGAACCATGTCTGTGACCTACACCACAGCTCACAGCAACACCCCAACCCACTGAACAAGGCCAGGGATGGAACCTGTGTACTCATGGATACTAGTCGGAACCGTATCCACTGGGCCACAATGGGAACTCCAGACAATCTTATTTTAATTTATTTATTTATTTATTTTTGCCTTTTGTCATTTTTTAGGGCCGCACCCGCATATGGGGGTTCCCAGGCTAGGGGTCTAATCGGAGCTGTAGCCACTGGCCTGCGCCGCAGCCACAGCAACGCAGGATCCGAGCTGCGTCTGCAACCTACACCACAGCTCACGGCAACGCCGGATCCTTAACCCACTGAGCAAGGGCAGGGATCGAACCCGCAACCTCATGGTTCCTAGTCGGATTCGTTAACCATTGCGCCACGACGGGAACTCCGGACAATCTCATTTTAAAAGACTCCAGGAAGATCCAACATTTCAGGGTCAAATTTAAGGTGTGAGCCTAGGCACGACTCTCGGCTCTAGGGGCCTCTTGCTCTGCCCAGGGCAAAGGGAGGCACCTTCGTAAACCGTTCCTCCCTGGCTCTCCTACTCTGCATTTAGCAGCTGTGCCTCCCTCAGCGGGTCCTGCCAGGGCTCTCAGCCCTCACCCCAAGCCTGTCACCGCTCCTGTCCTCTCCCCTTGGGCTTCGCTCTGCAGCCTCCATGCTCCTCTGAAACATCACCACTGGCAGGTCTGAGCGACGAGAACAACAGGGGCTGACCTCCTGGCCTTCACATTCTAATGCCAGCACCCAATTACTTGTACTGCTGAATAATTGAAAGAGAAGGATAATCTGCTGAGCTGATTGGAGAAGCTGGCCAGGCACACAGATTATCTCAGAGAGAATTATTCACACCAGACAATTGGGAGTTGCCCACACTTCTATTTGTGGTTCAGGCATCGTGTGGAAAAACATTCAAGCTGGAAAGTATGAACACTGGAGGAGGGAAGGCCCAGAGTCCCTCTGTGTCGCTGGGTAAGTCACTGCCCTTCTCTTGGTCTAACTTAGGGCCAAAGAGTACAGTAATCATCATGATGATGAGACTGATGCTAATAATGGTATTAGTGACAGCTCTGATTGCGCTGGTCTACCGTGTGCTAGAGGCTTTATTTACACTCTACGTCCAATATCTCATTTAATCCCCACAGGGAGTCAGTGAAGCGTCATTGCCTTCTCCACTGCTCAGCTGAGGAAGCTGAGACTTAGGTTAAGTAAGGTGTCTGGGATACAGAGTGTCAAGGTGCCCGTCTAGCCAGAGCCCAGGCTCTTTCGCCACCTGACTCTTACTTCTCCCTCTTTGTAAGGGAGGGTCTTCCTTATAGAACACATGAAACTATAAGTAATGAAAATATCCCTTTTTTAGTGTAATACCATCTACCTTTATCTTGCAATAACTGGATTTCAATGTACCAAAAATGGCCCCCTTCTCTGAAAGCAAGAAGCTTATAGGAAGAGGCTGGTCAGTCCACCTCAAGAAATCCAGAGTCTAAATGCACAAGCCACTGGCAGAGTTACAAGGAAGCACTGCCTCCTGTCACTCACTTCATCTATCACCACGATCAAAGACTGAAAAAGGAAACCACTGTCCTCCCCTTGACGTGCCACAACCTAAGCCAAGAGGCAGCTTGGCATTGAGCATGGGGGTTGGGGGTGGGCCCGACAAGCCACAATGCCCACAGCCTACCTCAAAGACAAGGATCTACGACATGACTGCGCCAGCCCCGGGATGTTTGCGACTCCCCGCTCAGAGCACATTTCCAGCAAAGGGTTTTGGATACTAGGTCTGGTAGCCAGTCTCCGAAATGGCCCCCAACAATCCTTGCCTTCTGGTACTTATGCCTTTGTATAGTTCCCTCCCATATTGAACCATGCTGGTCTGTGTGACCAAAAGACTACAGAGGAGGTGACAGTGCTGACTTCTGAGGCTACACGATAGAAAGCATGGACGTGTCTGCCTTGCTCTCTTGCGTTTTTCGCTCTGAAAGGAGCCATAGGGACACATGAACAGCTCTGCAGAGAGGCTCGCATGGAGAGGAACTAAGGCCTCTCGCCAACAGTCAGCACCAGCTCGTCGGGCATGAGAGCTGAAAGCAAATCGTACAGCCTCAATCTCGGCCACCATCTTGACGAGACTTTGAAATTCCTGACCCACAGAAGTTGTTGAGAAATAATGAATGACTATTGTTGTTTTAACCCACTAAGTTTGCAAGTAACTTGTTATACAGCAATGAAAACCTAATAGTCAACAAGAGCGTCATTTCACAGCATTCTGTTTCCTGCAGGTGACACATCAATGGAAGAAGTGGGTGTGGTGGCAGGGTCACAGGCCACCGCAAGCCCTAAGGTCCAGAACAGCACACAGGAGAGGACAATCACCTTTAGAGCCCAAATATTCCAGCTCTCCAGGGTAACAAAGAAAAAGCCTGCAGAAAATATAATGCCCACACTTCTGCCTCCGATCATGATAACAGTAATTAAAATAATAAAGCCACCATTACTGAGGGCTCACCGGCTGCCCAGCATGTGCCGGGCACTTTTTACATTATCTGCCTCATTCCTCACAATAAATCCCAGAGGACATACATAATAGGCACTCAATAAATATCTGTTGCATGAGTGAATAAACTACCATTCGGCAGTTTTCCTCTGCAACTGATCTATGTCCTTTTGATGTGATTTCAACTTTCTATATTACACATTACTTTAATGTTTGGAACGCTTATACTGAGCATGTTATTTCTTTGAGTCAGAGAAAATACATATGAAATTAAAAAAAAAATACATTTGCAAAGCAAGCAGAACTCTAACAACTATGTGCTATCCACTACCTTCCCCAGAGAACTGCACTTCCATCTTGAGCTGACTTTTTGAGATAATGTTTGGGTGAACGAAGAGAAGATAATAATTGCAGTTAACATTCTCTGATCACTACTTGCCAGACATTCTTCTAAAGGCTTTACAAGTATTACCACACTTAATTCTCTGTAATAATCATTCTTAGGTAGATGGGTTATTCCCATTTTATTGATAAGGAAACAGAGAGATTACAAAAACTTGCCTAAAGTTAGAGACTTAATGGGTAGTGGAGTCCAGATTCAAATCCGGGCCATACCGCTGTCTTATGTTCTGACTCACCTTATCACTAGCCTCTCAAGGGCTACACGGAGCTGTAAAAAAGTTCATTCTAACCCTGCCTGCTGGGCTGTGGGACTTCAACACAGCACCCTCCAGTGCTGTCCCCAGCCTCAGGAAAAGAAAGTAGGCATGCTGCTGGCTGGTGGACGCAGGACTGCCCTATTCATCATGGGCCAAGGGACTAGGACCAGAGCCAGTCCCACAGTGGAAAACCCAGGGAACACCATGGTCCTGAATTTGGAAAGCCACAGTCACGTGATCAAAGAAGCCACATCCATAGAGAGACCTGGAGGCTTTCTGACTTCACTTTCTTAGCTGGAGAGCAATGATCTTGCAGGTTAGGAAGGGCTGTCATAGCCATCACATCTACCACTCAGAATCCTGATGAGAAGGGATGACTTGAACACGACGCCAAGAACTTCCTATCACGAGAGGTCTAAGATGACAAGGGAGGGGGCTCTACATTCTGAAAACGCCAAGAGCTCCTTCCCACAAGGCGACCAGAAGGATCACTGAAAAAACGGGTATCAGATCTGCTTACTCCTTGGATTAAAAGCTACCAGAGGCTTCCAATTACCCTTAGAATAAAACTCAGTATGTCTTGCCCTGGGCTGTAGAAGCACTGCTGACTTCCCCAATCTCACTTCCTGCTTCCCACTCCATTCCCGCAACACAGGCCTTCTGGCTGCTTCACCAACTGGCCAAGCTTGTTCCTGTTTCAGGGGCCTTGCACTGGCTTTTCCTCTACCTAAAACCTCTCAGCCTAACGTGAGCACGGCTGACTTCACCTTGACATTTGAGTTGAGGCCAGATGGACATCTTTTCAGAAAGGCCACACTAACTAAGCCACTTAAAAAAAAAAACCCTACAGGGAGTTCCCTCATGGTCTAGCAGTCAGGATTGGGCGCGCTCACTGCTGCAGCCCAGGTTCAATCCCTGGTCTGGAAATCGAGATCGCTTGTCAAGCCACTGCATGCATCAGCCAAAAATAAATAAAAAAATAAAATCCCCATGCAATCCTTTTTTATTTTCTTCATAACACTTATCACTTTTAAAAATAGCCCAACTGAGATATAATTCACACAGCATACAATTTACTCATTAAAATTATACGATCTGGACTTCCCATTGTGGCTCTATGGTAACGAACCCGAGTAGTATCCATGAAGATGTGGGTTTGATCCCTGTCCGCGCTCAGTGGGTTAAGGATCCGACGTTGCCATGAACTGTGGTGTAGGTTGCAGACGCGGCTCGGATCCCACACTGCTGTGGCTGTGGCTCAGGCCGACGGCTACAGCCCTCATTCGAACCCTAGTCAGAGCACTTCCATATGCCATGCATACGGCCCTAAAAGGACAAAAAATAAAAGTGTATGATCCACAAGCTTTCAGTGTATTCAGTGAGTTGTGCGACCATCACTACAGTCAATTTTAAACATTTTCATCAGCCCCCTTCCCCCTAACACCCATAACTATTAGGAGCCACTCCTCATTTTTCCCCAGCCCCACCCACCCAGGATTAGGCAGCATTTAATCTATTTTCTGGCTCTACAATTTGCCTGCTCTGGCCATGTCATATAAACAGACTCATACAATACGCAGTCGTCTGTGACTGGCTTCTTTCACTCAGCATGATTTAAAGTTTCATCCATATGTAGTATGCAGCAGCACTTCATTTCTTTTTATCCTCAAATAATATTCCTCTGTATGGATAAACCACACTATATTGCTCCATTTATCAGTCAATGAACATTTGGGTTGTTTCCACTTTTTGGCTGTTATGACTAACGCTGTTGTTAACATTTATGCATCAGTTTTTGTGTGACATATTTTCAGGTGTCTTGAAAGCACACCTGGGAGTGGAATTGCTAGGTCATATGCTCATATGCTAGGTCATATATTTAACCATTTGAGGAACTGACAGACCGTCCTCCAAAGTTGCTGGATCATTTTTTTTTTTGTCTTTTTGCCTTTATCTAGAGCCACACCTGTGGCATATGGAGGTTCCCAGGCTAGGGGTCTAACAGGAGCTGTAGCTGCCGGCCTTCGCCACAGCCACAGCAACGCAGGATCCGAGCTGCGTCTGCAACCTACACCACAGCTCACGGCAACGCCGGATCCTTAACCCACTGAGCAAGGCCAGGGATCGAACCCACAACCTCATGGTTCTTAGTTGGATTCATTAACCACTGAGCCACGAAGGGAACTCCAGGATCTTTTTTTTTTTAAACTTCTTTTTTCTTTTCTTTTTTTTAAGGGCTGCACCTGTGGCATATGAAGGTTCCCAGACTAGGGGTCAAATCGGAGCTGTAGCTGCCAGCCTACACCATAGCCATAGCAACACCAGATCCAAGCCGCATCTGTGACCTACAGCACAGCTCACGGCAACACTGGATCCTTAAGCAACTGAGTGAGGCCAGTGATCGAACCTGCGTCCTCACGGATGCTAGACAGATTCGTCTCTGCTGAGCTACGATGGGAACTTCTGATGGATGATTTTACATGGCCACTCCCAGTTTAAAAAGGTTGCGATTTATCCACATTCTCACTAACACTTATTATCATCTGTTTTTCTGATAACAACCATTCTAATGACTGTAAAGTGTTATCTCACTGGGGTTTTGATTTGCATTTCCCTGGTGGCTAATGATGGTAAAGAGCTTTTTATGTGCTTATTGGCCATTGCATATCTTCTTTGGACAGCTGACTATTCAGATGCTTTGCCTATTTTCTATATTGGGTTATTTATCTTTATTATTGAATTGTAAGGGTTCTTTACGTATTCTAGGTATGTCTCTTATTGGATAAATAATTTGCAAAATTTTTCTCCCATTCTGTGGGTGGTCTTTTCACTTTGTTGACAGTATCCTTTGAGGCACAAAACTTTTTTTTTTGTCTTTTGTCATTTTAGGGCCACACCCGTGGCATATGGAGGTTCCCAAACTAGGGGTCTAATCGGAACTGCAACTGCTGGCCTATACCACAGCCACAGCAACACCAGATCTGATCCACGCATGCAACCTACACCACAGCTCACGGCAACGCCGGATCTTTAAACCACTGAACGAGGCCAGGGATCGAACCCCCAACCTCATGGTTCCTAGTCGGATTTGTTTCCACTGTGTCAGGATAGGAACTCCCCACAAACATTTTTAATTGTGATGATGCACAGTTGACACTTGAACAGCCTAGGGGGCAGTTACCCCCGTGTAGTTGAAAATCCACATGGAACTTTACAGTCAGCTCTACCTATCCACAGTTCCACATCAGCACAAACACATATCCAGCCATGGATTCAACCAACCTCGGATCACGTAGTACTGCAATGCACATTTATTGAAAAAATATGTGTACAAGAGGACCTGAGCAGCTGGAACCCGTTGTTTTTTTTTTTTTTTTTTTTTTGCTTTTTGTCATTTTATGGCCGCACCCGCATGTGGAGGTTCCCAGGCTAGGGGTCTAATCGGAGCTGTAGCCACTGGCCTGCGCTGCAGCCACAGCAACGCAGGATCTGAGCCGCGTCTGCAACCTACACCACAGCTCACGGCAACGCCGGATCCTTAACCCACTGAGCAAGGGCAGGGATCGAACCCGCAACCTCATGGTTCCTAGTCGGATTCGTTAACCACTGCGCCACGACGGGAACTCCTGGAACCCGTTTTTTATGAATTAACTTTTAAAAACCAACTTCTGACTAAAAGGTAAACTATTTAAGAAGGGAGACCTACCTGTCTGCAGATTGGATTAAGATGGCAGAATAGAAGGACTGGAGCTCAACGTCTCTCCCAAAAAACAACAAAACTACAACCAAATGCCAAGCAACCTTCAACCAAATGGACTGGAAACTTTCAAAAAGATATTCTATTCCAGAAGACAAAGAGGAGACCACATCAAGAGGTAGGAGGGGCGATTACATGATAGAAGCAACCCCATACCTCCCGGGTGGGAAGCCCCACAGACTGGAAAGTAACTGTATCACAGAGATTCACCTACAGGACTGAGAGTCCTGAGCCCCACATCAAATCCCTGCACCTGGGGATCTGGCACAGGGAGAAAGAGCCCTTGGAGCATCTGGCATTGAAGGCCAGCGGGGCTTGTGTGCAGGAGCTCCACAGGACTGGGGGAAATGGAGATCCCATTTTTGAAAGGCACACACGGACTTCAACGCGCACTGGGTCCCAGGGCAAAGCAAAGTCTCCATAGGAATCTGGGTGGAACCTGACTGCAATTCTTGCAGGATCTCCTGGGAAAACAGGGGTGACTGTGGTTTATTGTGGAGGAAGGGCATTGACGTGAAGCTCTTGGGAACATTTATCAGCCTGCATTTCTCTGCAGGTAGCCATTTTTGGGAAAATCTGGCCCCTCCCATCAGCACTGAGAAGCCCCAGGCCAAACAATAATCCAGGTGGGATCTCAGCCCCACCCATCAGTAAACACAATGCCTGAAGACCCCTCAGGTACACAGCCAGCCTCTAATCTCACCCAGAGACAAAGCCCCAACCACCAGAGGGATAGGAATCAGCCCCATCTACCAGCGGGCAGGCACCAGTCTCTCCCACTAGGAAGCCTACAGCAAGCCTCCCCCATACCAACTTCAGCCACAAGGGAGGCAAACACCAGAAGTAAGAGAGGCTACAACTCTGTTGTCTGCAAAAAGGTCACCACACCAAAAACCTATAAAAATGAAAAGACAGAAAACCATAACTCAGATAAGGAAACAAGAAAAAACCCAGAAAAACAGCTCAGTGATGAGATTATCAGCCTCCCGGAATGAGACTTTAGACTGTTGATGCTGAAGATGATGCAAGACATTGGGAATAAACTGGAGGCAAAGACTGATAATTTATAGGAAACACTGAGCAAAGAAATACAAGATATAAAAATTAAGCAAGAAGAGGAGTTCCCTTCGTGGCTCAGTGGTTAACGAATCTGACTAAGAACCATGAGGTTGCAGGTTCGATCCCTGGCCTTGCTCAGTGGGTTAAGGATCCAGCATTGCCGTGAGCTGTGGTGTAGGTTGCAGACGCGGCTCGGATTCCATGTTGCTGTTGCTGTGGCGAAGGCCAGCAGCTACAGCTCCTGTTAGATCCCTAGCCTGGGAACCTCCATATGCCTCAAGTGCGGCTCTAGATAAAGGCAAAAAGACAAAAAAAAAAAAAGAAAAATTAAGAAGAGATGCAAAATAACTGAAATAAAAAATTCATTAGAAGCAACCAACAGTAGAATACAGGAGGCAGAAGAACAAATCAGTGAGGTGGAGGACAGATTTGTGGAAATCACTAATGCAGAAAAGAGATAAAAGATTGAAAGGCAATGAGGAGAGTTTCAGAGAACTCTGGGATAATGTCAAATGCACCAACATCATATTATAGGGGTGCCAGAGGGAAAAGAGTGACAGAAGGGGATAGAAAAAAATTCGAAGAGATAATAGCCGAAAACTTCCCTAACAAGGGAAAGGAACCACTCACTCAAATCCAGGAAGCGCAACAAGTACCATATAAAATAAACCCAAGGAGGAACACTCCCAGACACATACTAATCAAAATGACCAAAATTAAAGACAAAGAGAAAATATTGAAAGCAGCTAGGGAAAAGAAACAAATGACATACAAGGGAAGCCCAATAAGGTTATCAGCAGATTTTTCATCTGAAACTCTGCAGGCCAGAAGGGAGTGGCATGATATATATACTTAACATGATGAAAGGAAAAACTTCCAACCAAGATTACTTTATGCAGCAAGGCTCTCATTCAGATTTGAAGGAAAGATCAAAACCTTTACAGATAAGCAAAAGCTAAGAGATTTCTGCAACACTAAACCAGCTTTACAACAAATCCTAAAGGAACTTCTCTAGGCAGAAAAGAAAAGGCCACAACCAGAAATAAAAACACCAGAAATGACAAGGCTCACCAGTAAAGGCATATGTACAGTAAAGACACAAAATTATCCATGCACAATTGTGCTACCAAAATCAGAAATCATGAGAAGAAAGCACAAATGCACGACACTGGAAATGCACAGCAATTAAGAAACCAACAACTTAAAACAATCTCATTTATATATAGACTCCTATATCAAAACTTCAAGGTAACTGCAAACCAAAAATCTACAATTGATACACAAACAAATAAGAAAAATCAATTCAAATACAACATTAAAGATAGTCATCAAGCCACAAGAGGAGATGACAAGAGAATAAGGGAAGAAAAAAGAGCAACAACAATCCAAAACAGTTAATAAAATGGCAGTAAGAACATACTTATCAATAATTACCTTAAATGTTAATGGACTTAATGCCCCAACCAAAAGACATAGACTAGATGAATAGATACGAAAACAAGACCCATATATATGCTGTCTTCAAGAGACCTACTTCACTTCTAGGGACAAATACAAATTGAAAGTGAGAGGATGGAAGAAAATATTCCATGCAAACGGGAATCAAAAGAAAGCTTGAGTAGCAATACTCCTATCAGACAAAATAGACTTTAAAATGAAGAACATTTTAAGAGACAAGAAGGGCACTACATAATGATCAAAGGATCAATCCAAGAAGAAGATATAACAATTTTAAATATCTACACATCCAGTATAGGATCACCACAATATAAAAGACAACTGCTAACAACCTTAAAAGGAGAAATCAACAATAACGCAGTCATAGTGGGGGACTTTAACACCCCACTTACAGCAATGGAGAGATCATCCAGACAGAAAATCAGTAAGGAAACACAGGCCCTGAAGGAAGCACTAGACCAGATGGACTTAATAGATATATACAGGACATTCCATCCAAAAGCAACAGAATACACATTCTTCTCAAGTGCACACAGATCATTCTCTAAGACTGATCACATCCTGGGCTACAAATCAAGCCTCGGTAACTTTAAGAAAATTGAAATCATATCAAGCATCTTTTCTCACCACAATGCTATATGGCTGGAAACCAACAAGAAAAAAATGGCAAAAAAGACAAACATGTGGAGACTAAACAACATTCTACTAAACAGCCAATGGATCACTGAAGAAATCAAAGAGGAAATTAAAAAATACCTAGAAGCAAATGACAACAAAGATATGACACTCCAAAACCTCTAGGATGCAGCAAAAGCAGTTCGAAGAGGGAAGTTTATAGCAATACAAGAAAAAGTTCACATAAACAACCTAGTTTTACATCTAAAGCAGCTAGAGAGGGAAGAACTGACAAGACCTAAAGTTCTAGAAGAAAAGAAATCATAAATATCAGAGCAGAAATCAATGAAATAAAAATGAGGAAAACCATAGAAAAGATCAGTGAAACTAAAAGCTGGTTCTTTGAAAAGATCAACAAAATTGATAAACCCCTAGCCAGACTTACCAAGAAAAAAAGAAAGAAAACGCAAATCAATAAAATTAGAAATGAAAAAGGAGAAGTAACAACAGACAACACAGAAATACAAAAGATCATAAGAGACTACTATATGCAAGCATAAGGCAATAAAATGGAAAACCTAGAAGAAATGGACCAATTCTTAGAAAAGTACACTCTTCCAAGACTAAACCAAAATGAAATAGAAAAGATGAATGGACCAATCACAAGTTCAGAAACTGAAACTGTGATTAAAAAACTTCCAACAAACAAAAGTCTAGGACCAGATGGCTTCACAAGCGAATTCTATCAAACATCTAGAGAAGAGCTAACACCTATCCTTCTGAAACTCTTCCAAAAAATTGCAGAGGAAGGGACACTCCCAAACTCATTCTATGAGGACACCATCACCCCAATACCAAAAACAGACAAAGATACCACAAAAAAAGAAAATTACAGACAAATTTCACTGATGAAGACAGATGCAAAAATCCTCAACAAAATACTAGCCAACTGAATCCAAGAGTACATTAAAAAGATTGTACATCATGATCAAGTGTGATTTATCCCAGGGATGCAAGGATTCTTCAATATCCGCAAATCAATCAGTATGATACACCACATTAACAAACTCAAGAATAAAAACCATATAATCCTCTCAATAGATGCAGACAAAGCCTTTGACAAAATCCAACACCCATTTCTAATAAAACAAAAAACAAAAAACCTTCAGAAAGTGGGCATAGGCCATCTATGACAAACCCAGAACTCACATCATTCCCAATGGTGAAAAGCCGAAAGAATTCCCGCTGAGATCAGGAACAAGACAGGGATGTCCACTCTCACCACTACTATTCAACATAGTTTTGGAAGTCCTAGCCTCAGCAATCAGAGAAGTAAAAGAAATAAAAGGAATCCAGATTGGAAAGGAAGAAGTAAAACTATCACTATTTGCATAGGACATGATACTATACCTAGTGAATCCTAAAGACTCTACCAGAAAACTGTTAGAGCTCATCAATGAATTTGGCAAAGTTGCAGGATACAAAATTAATACACAAAAATCAACTGCATTTCTATATACTAACAATGAAAGATCAGAAAGAGAAATTAGGGAAGCAATCCCATTTACCATCACATCAAAAAGAATCAAATACTTAGGAATAAACCTACCTAAAGAGACAAAAGACCTGTACTCTAAAAACTGCCAAGACGCTGATGAAAGAAATCAAGGATGACATGAACAGATGGAAAGACATACCATGCTCTTGGACTGGAAGAGTCAATATTATCAAAATGACTATACTACCCAAGGCAATCTACACATTCAATGCAATCCCTATCAAATTACCAAGGACATTTTTCACAGAACTAGAACAAACTATTTTAATGTTTGTTTGGAAATACAAAAGACCCAGAATAGCCAAAGACATCCTGAAAAAGAAAAATGGAGCAGGACAAATCAGGCTCCTTGACTTCAGACTATACTACAAAGCTACAGTCATCAAAACCGTATGGTTCTGGCATAAGGACAGAAATATAGATCAGTGGAACAGGATAGAAAGCCCAGAATTAAAGCCATGCACCTATAGTCAACTAATCTATGACAAAGGAGGCAAGAATATACAATGGAGAAAAGACTGCCTGTTCAATAAGTGGTGCTGGGAAAACTGGACAGCTACATGTAAAAAAAAGTGAAATTACAACACTTCCTAACACCATGCACAAAAATAAACTCAAGATGGATTAAAGACCTAGATATAAGACCAGATACTATAAAACTCTTAGAGGAAAACACAGGCCAAACAAAAACGAAAAGACAACCCACAGAATGGGAGAAAATATTTGCAAATGATGTGACGGACAAGGGATTAATCTCCAAAATTTACAAACAGCTCCTACAGCTCAATAACAAAAAAACAAACAACCCCATCCAAAAATGGGCAGAAGATCTAAACAGACAGTTCTCCAAAGAAGACACACAGATGGCCAAAAAACACATGAGAAGATGTTCAACATCACTCATTATTGGAGAAATGCAAATCAAAAGCACTATGAGATATCACCTTACACCAGCCAGAATGGCCATCATCAAAAAGTCTACAAACAATAAGTGCTGGAGAGGGTGTGGAGAAAAAGGATCCCTATTACACTGTTGGTGGGAAGGCAAATTGGTGCAACCACTGTGGAAAACAGTATGGAGATTCCTTAGGAAACTCAAAATAAAATTACCATTTGATCCAGCAATCCCACTCCTGGGCATCTATCCAGAGAAAACCATGACTCGAAAAGACAGGTGTACTCCAGTGTTCATTGCAGCACTCTACACAATAGCTAAGACATGGAAACAACCTAAATGTCCGTCGACAGAGGAGTGGATAGGGAAGAACTGGTACATATACACAATGGAATATTACTCAGTCATTAAAAGGAATTAAATAACAACATTTACAGAAACATAGATGGACCTAGAAATTATCATACTAAGTGAAGTCAGTCAGACAATGAGACAGCAACATCCAATGCTACCACTTACATGTGGAAACTAAGAAAAGGACACCATGAACTTCTTTGCAGAACAGATACTG